>PVHY01028801.1:0-14887 GCA_004024945.1 Uropsilus gracilis | reverse complement strand
TTTTCACATTTGGGCAGTGATATCTCTATTTCTGGGTATCCCCCTCTCAGACACTGTTAGGTTGATCAGGACCTTAGGTTGGTGATAGCAGGCCTCAGCCAACTGATGTCAAGGTAGGAGCTAAGATACACCTGCCCAGAGGGCATTTCCTCCATCTGGGAAGACAGCATGAGGCCTTCATGGCCTTTTACTCCAATAACATCTCCACTCCAAAGAAAAAGCATCTCTGAACATGATCAGCTCACAGACCCCCCCACCATCAACTTTACAGTATGTAAGAAAAACACATCCTACAACTTCCAAATCAAATTTTGCTCATAAAAGAAATGGAACAGCCACATGAGCAATTTCACTACCATCACTTCAGATGAATCTTTAAAGACTAATGACTTTCTAACAAGGGACATTTCAATTGACAGTAACTGACAAACAGAAGTCAATGTCTCTCAGTCACAAAATCACCACGAGCCCACAGCCTGCTGGGTGCTGGAGCCCCTCCCATGGGGGCAGAGGATCCCATCAAACACCAGAAGTCATCTTTCCCAATCACACCAAGCATGTGATGTGAGTCAGGGAGAGTGGATCTCAGGGACATATAAAGAGACCCTGAGGCACAAAAGGGGTCACAATTCACCTCTGGTGCCTTAGAAGTATTCATTAATAGCAGTATGAGTGTTGAATTTATCACTAAACCTGAACCTAAGACATTATACTCCAGTTTTTTACTTCTGGGTTAAAATTATTAGTTTTATATTTCTTTCATTCTTTATTTCCATCCTCAGTAGTTGGATTTGTTTTGTTACTGCTGCTTCTCCAAGGGCATCAGAGGTCTACCACAGTGGGTAGTGGGGCTGTTCCTTGCCCACTCAGTTCACAGTGGCAACACCGCGGCCTCTGAGTAGGTGAGCTGACCTGGGGTGCCCAAAGAACCTAACTGAACCTAACTGCTCATCACTTGGGTGTCAACCCACCCAAGGATATTAAATCTGCAAGCATCAAAGGCGCACTGTACAAGCACAAGAGCTCCATGTATGAGGGCATTTTCTCTGATCTGACAAAGACTGACAAAGAGCGAGTTGCTCCTCTTGGGCCCAGGGACCAACTAGGCCTCAGGCGCCAGTCCAGCTGCAACAGAGCAGCTTGGCTTTGGCTCCATTTATAGAACCATGCTCTCTGCAGAGATAGTGGCTTCTGTTTAATCAAAAAAGAAAACTCAAACATTCACTGAAACTCTGAAATGTGGCCACAAAATACTACTACGAGTGCTAATGACAAAATAATAAGTTAATTCCTTTGTCAAAATTTCTACTCAACTTCAGTACCTAATTATCATATGAACAAAATATTTTTAATGGCAAAGGTATAAATTGTAAAAGAGCTCATATCCAGTGATAAATCAGACAATTTTCCAGTTGCCAAAAACAGATAACATATCCATCCATATTACTTGATTATGAGAAGTGAGAAAAAGCAATTCTGAACACTATATAATGCACTGAAAGAAAGGGGACATTATCATTATTGTTTTAACTAATTTCAAAGAACAATTGCATCTAACTTGGTTAAAAATTTTTACATACATGTTAAGACGCTCAATTGGCTATTTCTCATAATCTTTTGCTCCGCCACGTTAGCAAGAAAAAAGGGCAGACATAGGCTTTAGCAACTGAAAATTCCAAGATGCTCTGTCAAAAATGAGTTTTTTTCTAAAGAATGAGGTGCTGGGCTCATATATAGTTCAACTTTTTATGCTTGTTTAACTTCATCATAAGCCTGAGAGATGAGGAGACAGAGGGTTCTAAGCACAACAGATGAGAAGGTGAGGGAACCACAATCCCTTCAGGGAGAGCAGTGAGGCCAAGCCAGGGAAAAGGGCCTGCAGAGATACAAGACACTAAACCTTTCAGGCTAAATGATGTCAATCATTTATGATAAGCTAAGACAGTCTAAATGGAAAAAGAAAAGTCCAAAGGAAGATGTTAATGTCTGATATCTAAAAGAAGCTAAAACATATTCACCCTGTGAAGAGCTGAGACAGAAGAGGACAGTCATCAAAGACGCCCCCAGGAAGGGACTACTGACCCTGTTGAAAGGGCATACACCGGCCATCCCATAGACAGGACACCTAAGAAAGGAGCTACACAGTTGTACCCAGGCCTTGCAAGGAAGATACCTACACTGATCCCAGCAGAGAGAAAGCAAGACACCAAGTGGTAAACCCACAGGGGATTCGTAGAGCCTATGCCTACACTTACTGTCCAGTAGGAACTCCAGGAATCAGCATCCATGAAGTTAGTGGATCAAACAAAATTTGACAATAGTGACTATCACCCTGAAAAGACATTGATATCATAGGCCAGAAACACTTCTAAAGAGAAGTAGGCTGACTAACATGAAACAGTCACCATTTCACAGCCTGTGAGGCATTTCACAACCTGTGAGGCATCAATTTCTAATGGCCCAATCTTGGGAGGTGCTAACCTCTTAGCAAGGATTAAACAGCACCCTGAGACCCCCAAGAGGGCCCAAAAATGTCGTGAAAGCAACAGCAATTCTTCACAATGCCAGCTACCACAGACTGATGTGACCCGGAGGTACCACAATGACATCTATACTCTAAGGGCTCTCCTTGGAGGAAACACTGGAGGTTGGGGGGGGGGGGGGGAGAGGGGGGTGAAGACATGCACACACAAGCAAGAGAGAAATGTCCTTAAAAAAATAACCTATATAAACATTTCACAGCTTCTGTCAAAGTATTGTAGCAAAAAGAAATACAAGCATCTTATTTCTCTTCTATTAAAATGGATGATCAAATTGGTTAGATCCAACTTTACAAAAATTACTTCAGAAAGGTTATGAGTTTCCTGAAAATTCCTGAGGAAAAAATTTTAATCTTGGACTTTTATAAGCAACTACCAGGACATCATGAATATAAAGAACCTCTCACAAAAAGTCAGTACTGTATAATGAAACTGTATAAAAGTTGGTAATTAAGCATAATTGAAGGCTGCAGTGAACATATAGGCCTTTGTTCTTTTTAATTCTGGCACTGACTGGGAATTGAAGATAAGAGCTTAAGGCATATTTTAGTCAGAGTCCAGATGTATAAGTCCCAATGTTCTAAAAGTAATTTAAGTTAAATAAAAGGAGAGAATAGCCAAAAATATTCTGGATGCCTGCCAGGGGGAAACACCTATATTCAGAACATTTAACATACTTGACTGATCATTTTCGTATCATTTAACATCAACTTTAAAAACTGTAAAAACAGCAGATATTCTTATATTGAAGATCTGAATGAATTGTGAGACTAAATGGTGGCAAAACAAATAAGTTAAAACCTTAAAATTATGCCTCACATTAAACAATACATTATTACATAGAAGTGGAATGCACTTATCAGAAAGCATATTTCACTATCTATGAATTCTATTTGTCTTACTTCTGATAGAAATGAAAGAGAATAAAAGTAGATGTCATTTTAATAAAGATTATCAGACTAAACCATACAGCTCTGATCTAATAATTCATTGAACTGGTATAAGATAACATAATTACCATCTATGCAGTGTTATTATAATCTTTTGGGTTTCTTTTTTGGGAGATAGTGATGGGATAGAAAACACACATGTGCCCTTTATCCAACCAAGTTCCATAGGAATATGAAGAAAAACTAGATTGGCTGTTGATGGAATAAATAAGAAAGGAACTCGTAAGAGATGGGGCCTCAGGCTGAGAGTTGAAGTAAAGAGATACAACAGTTAAGGAGGTGCTGGAAGGGGGTTCAAGTGAAAAAAGGAACAGGAAGAACAGAAGTGTCAAGAAAGGAAGAAACAGGTCAGCAGTTGGAAAACACATGGCTGATAAAACATGGATGAAAAGTTTATTTGCAGGTTAGCTCTGGACTGTGTACTGAGGAGGTGCCCAAATCAGCACTGAGGGACCGAAGACAGGTTCAACAGTAGGTAGTGCTTTGGCAGGCTGTCAGTCCCTACATATGCATGACCAGCCAAAAGGAAGGTAAGGCCAGAGTGGAGGTCTAGCCTAAGTATCAGGGCAGAGGCGCAGGCCTGACTCAAGTCCCCTTGGCTGGTCTCCAGGAGTACCCTGACCTCTCCCACAACTTTGAAAGACAATATGTCTCCATGCTGTCCACTTCCAAAACCAAAGGCCAGCACACAGGCTGGGGGGCACAATCTTCCCCATCCTCCGCCCAGTGGGTATAAGGAAGAACAGGCCAGCACTGGCCTTGGGTCATTTGCTCCCTGATGGGAAAGCTCACAGTTGACAGTTCTCTTAAAACCTGGACTTCAAAAACTGCCTTTTCTGAGCACCCAGACATGCCTTTATATTTTCCTCAGTGTACAACATAGAGTACAATTCTCCTCTTCCTCTAGTAAGAGTTCCCCCTCTATCCACCCAGTTCTGAAGGACACAAGAAGAAATGGCATCATCTTGAACACTCGCATCATTTCATCTTTGTTTGTTGAAGGAGTAATTCAATGAATGAAAGAACGAACGAGGTGTCTTTACCTGATGCCCTCACAATCCTATCAAATTCATATCAAAAGCCTTTCTTCTGTAGCACTGAATAGCTTTTCTCTTTACATTTTAGGGATAGTTTTATAACAAACTATTTTCTAAAGAACCAGAATCATATAATATCCTTGTTTATTTAAATGTTGAGGAGGGGAGGAGAAAAAGGCAGATAAAAGTTCAATAAGATCCTGGAATAAATTTTAGAGGCTGAATCTTAGAAAGTACTAGAAACAACCTTAGTTTTCTAGAACACATACAAAACTAACACTAAAAAGCCCTCTACTTGATTTTATCACCACGACCATAAGCACCTGTCACCTGTGACCTAGCTGGAAAGAAGCCAGCTCCTCCTTGTGCTGTGGGGAAATAGAAAGGTCTGCTCAGCAAACTTTAGAAACCAGTCTTCTTCAAAATAGCAGACAATCTGAGAGTAAAAAGCAAGTGAAGAAATGCAAAGATAAACACTCAATTCTCAGACCACAGGAAGCCAGTCTGATACCATCACACCCAGAGGGTCTGGCTGCAACACGGAAGAACCAAAGACAGACACCACCCCACCAAAAACGTGCCAAGCAGGATGGCCCTGATGGACAAGAGCCCTGATTCATGAGGTTTGTTAAGCATATACTGCTCACATAAGATGGGAATTTCTTCTCATAAGGGAAAAAAAAAAAAAAAAAAAAAACCTAGAAATAACTGGGGCGGTGGGGTTGGGGGGGGGGCAGGGGCGAGTATTCCACAAAGTTCACCTGGCTTGCAAGAGAACAGAGCTCACCCCATGACCTTGAGGTTCCCAGTAGTGAACATAAAAAGGAAAACTCAGAATACCTGACTCACTAGGACCAAACACCAAAAGGACAACTTCTTCCCAGAAGGCAGAGCTTGTCCTGAAATCAGTTGGAGAGATCAGTCCCCTTGGTCTTACAGGAAAGATGGACATGTTTTCATGAGTCTCATTCTGAGAACTAAGCTAGTGATGATGACAGGTATGCCCAAGTCACTTGGGTGGGTTTCCCTAAACCTCAGGCATGACATAATAATTAAGTGCAGCATCAGTTCATCGACTTGAAAGGAAGAAAAGGACATCCTATCAGGAAGGCAGGTGGCTCTCCTGGGGTGGATAGTACACACTGAGACAACAAAGGAAGGGGTGCATATCCGTACATCATCAGTACCCCAACACACCACACTGCTTCAATATCCTGGGAAAACACACAGAAAACAGCTGTTACCCTGTGGAAGCCAAAGAACCCAGGGTAGTTGTAGCTCTGGAAAGAGATCAGCCATGAGTGTGCTCTTAACTAGGACAAGACCTTACCAGAAAGTCAGTGGGAACTTAGGCAAGGAACTGGAGCTCCTCCTGGGCTGCTGACAAGGACCTGGTGCCTTTCACTCATCTCCATAACCTCTGCCACTTGCCAATGCCACCAAAGAGCGAGAATATCCACCACTGAATGTAGACATACTGCCCCCACACCAACATGCTGGCAAGAAAACTTTGGTGGGAAATGTACTCCTATCCTCTCTAGCACCTTAATTGGCTGCAAGTTTCAATCTGTAAAATACAGAAGGAAATTTTCTGAAAATAATAATCATGGCTGTAAATGACTAAATGGGAATTCTATCTATCTTTCCATGAAGTAATTATCCAGCAGGGCTATCAGTCTGATTCTATTTTTTCATCATAACAAAACAAGTTAACAAAAAATCTATGTCATTATAATAAGTCATCGGAGATACAAAGAATTGACATGTTTTTCCTCCATTCTGGCTCAACAGAGTTATTTCTTGTGTAAATATTTTTTAAAACAGACAACAAGCTCAAAAACACTTCTTTTTTTCTGAAAACGGGACCTCATTTTTAAAAAAATTTCTCACCACCAGAACAGAGGGGAAATGAGAGGGGAAGGCAATGAGCAGTGGGCAGGTGGGTGGCAGGCAGGGTAGTGGTGACTCTTACTAGCACACTCAGCAGAGAGCCCTTGAGGGACCCAAACCAGAGTGAGGGGTCTCGATGCACAGTGAGAACAGGTACCCATTTCAGTAATAAATTAGAAAACAGTGTCTACTTCCCAGGATTTCACATGGTTAGGAAAAGATCTTTTATCAAACGAAACATATAATAATACTGGTGAAAGCCAAATTATTTCTCTAAATGGACAAAAACAGAAATTAACCCCATAGTATGAACAGAATCTCTTCTGACAGGAAAAATTTCTATTCAAAAAGATGAAATTCAGAGTTTTATAAAATGCACTATTCTCTCACACAAAAGCACCTAAGTTCCGAATCAGTCCCATTACTGTTGATGAAAGTTGTAATGAGAGCTGTATGCACACGTGTACACGCACATGCACGCACACACACACATATATACACACACACAGTTTTTTCCAGCAAAGTCTGAATTTGGGGTATTAAGTCTTTAGGTTTCATGAAAAGGGCTGACAACTAAGCTGAAAAACAAGAAACAATAACGCTGCTTTCATTGATGCATAGACAGAGCTTTTGACATATTAAACTGAAAGATTTTTTGCTAAGAAAGAAAACAAGGCAACTGGAGACCACCCAGGGTCTTGTCAGGTCCTGAGCATCCATCCAGCCAATCACAGCAAGGCCACCAGAGTTACCATCCCCCAATTAGGCAAGGTCGTATCTGGCAAATATTGAATTGTAATGGGAAATGTACTTATCAATGAAATCAAAGGTATTGTTACAAGAATGAGAGTTATTTCCAAACTCCAAATGTCTAATCAAATATAAATGTCCCCACAAGTCCCAGGGCTCAGCCATTTGAAGGAGTTGTGGGGAGTTCCTGTTCCAGCAGGAACAACACCCTGAGCCAGTAGGTCCTGAGCCTGGCCTGGAGCCTTGGACATGCCACAACTATGCCAGCCCTGATGCACTGCAACTGAAATACAAAATTCACAGCCTCCTCCAGAAAAGTGATTCACTGGAAAACACTAAATTCTTGATCTCAACATTCACTAACACCAAGCAAAGACACATCTATTTCTTTTAACGATGAAATTATTTAAATCATAGACTCCATTACATGCATTGGACCAAAAATCCTTATTGGCAAAAGTCTAGGGAAAGTATCAACCTCCCTGAGAGGGTGCTGGCGGAGAGATTTCCTCGTGGTGTCGAGGACTCACAAAAGCAATTGATCAGATCAGAAATCTGAAAGCCACTTCCCCTCCTCCTATTTACACAGTTATTCAAAGCCCAGCTGATTTCCAAGCACTGAACTACAAATGCCATCCACTTCTATTGTAGTATGCACCTGGCTTTCAGAGAAGATATACTTATTATGGCTGTTTCAATCGTGATAATTGTGGATAAGCTCGTCTTCTAGATTACTATTAGCAAATTCAAAGAGTCATAAAGATAGTTTGGCTTACTATACTGAAAAGAGAAGTACTTATTTAAAATAAGGAATACTTTAGAATGAACTTGCAAATTAGTTGAAGTTTATTATTTTGGAATGTGAACTGAATGTGGCTATATTTTGTCTGTTTATATTTAAGTGTACCAGACTTCAGAAATATAGTAATGTAATGCCTCAAAATAAGATGCAAATTTAAAGACAAATTTGGAGACAAAAAAGTATGTTCTCACACAATGCATCACCTCAGATGCTCATGTAAACAAAAACATTTAAAATTATTTAGTTTTCTACTGCTAATGACAATCAAGCTGACAAAACTTACTGATTCATCAAAGTAAGCATACAAATCTATTTGTAATAAATTATTATTTTTGCATATATCAGTCAAAGCACAAGGCCTAAATATTTACAAACAAAATGCATTATTAATTTAATTGTCACAGCATATTCAGCTAACTTGTATTACTATTTGCTATAATATGCAATGCATAGGAAAGAAGAATCAAATTCAAAATACACACAAATAAACTGATTATACTGTCCTGGAGAAATTAAAATATAGCAAGCTTGCAAAATTATGGCTAAGGCATTAATACTTTAAATAGGTAAGAAAAAATGTTTAACTTAATTTCAAGCACAGTTATACCCAAAGTGACAGTTTAACATGATGATAGAGATTCTTTGTTTCCTAAAACCCTGAAAAGGCATCAGTTCTCACTACAGTGAACAGAAGAGGGTGAGATGGCAGGAAGGACCCTTTTGGCATGCACAGTGCTAGATACTGCTCTGTAAATCTTAATCTGCTCCTGCTATACAGGGCTTCTGGAAAATGTTGCTGATACTGAAGTCCTGGCATCCCAACCCTGAATCTCTGAACTATGAGAAGGAATGCAATGTAATAAACACATGTCATAAACAAGAAGTATGCTGAAACACAGACATTTTAATAGGGTAAACAATCTGATCAAAGATGTTTAATTTAATATATTCTGGAATTTTATAAGTTAACCAAAAGATGGGAGAACTTTTGCCTTTGTGATTCATTTTCTAACTTGGGGAATCAAAGAATGTAAATGTCAGAGAGAAAATTCAGTATATCTCAAAGAGGAAAAAGACTTGCCATCCTTCACCTGCCTCTGTGTAACCCTCCTTTATATCTTAGGGCTTGAAATGAGCCCCAAGGACAAAGGAGAGGTTCTTAGAATGCCTTGGAGAGGGATGTGGGCAAAGAAAACAGGGTACATCTGGGATTTTCCAAATTATAGCACAATATAAGGAGATATATTTCTGATCTTTAAGGTATCTGGTAGGTAGATACATGTATAAGGTCATGAATTTTTCATTAATGTAAAATAACACTTACTCAAAACACTTAAAATGTTTTAAATTTCTAAATAAAAACAAAATTATATATTTGAGTTCAAAATGTATTCCTGCTTCAGGTACACTGCAAAGACACACTTTTTTTCCTACTAATTATCTGACCTACGTGGTTTGCGCTCAGATTTATTTGATGAATAACTTTATGTGCCTATACATAAAAATTCTCATCGTGAGATAACATAATTAGTATGAGGAAGAGCACTAGAATTAGATTAGGGGAGACAACAACTATTCATAAGATACTCAATAAATTCTTATATATTTCTGAATCTCAGTCCTTAGAAATGTATAAAATGAGAGTAATAATATACTGTCTTACTGTGAGAGTAAGACACATCAGATAATTAAAATAATGCATATGAAATCAATGAGACATAGAATTAAGAATATATCTTTGGCTTCTACTTTCTTACATATTTATGAAACATAACTTCCACAACTTTAAATTGGCTTTAAGTTATACTGAATTTTTTAAATTTCATCTATAAGGTGTTTCTCATATGTCCAACATGGATATTTTGGTTCGAATTAATAATGTGATTCAAAGAAAAGGACGTAAGAAGGAGGCAGAGACAACACCCCAGTGCTCTGACTCAGCCTTCACGTTCACGACACCAGGCTGAAAGAGCCGCATTGACACAGAACAGCCACGCTCAGTTCCTTGCAAACCCAGAAATGTTGGCAAGAACATTTTAAATGTGTTTAAAAGGCAATTAAACATCTAGCAAGATGGCAGAGAAAGGGCCCTAGGCCTGTGAGTTACTGATATTTTAAAACAGAATTCAAAGCAAGTTTCCCTGAGTATCTGTGGAATTTCAGATGCAGCCAGGTTCTGTCTGAGGGAGTACTGGGTAGCAGCCTTCCAAGTAGCCTCATTCACCTGGTGGCTTAAAGGGCTTTACTTCAGTTCACCTACATAATTAAGTCTATGTGATGGAGCTAATTATGCTACAGGAGCTAGAGAAAAGAAAACCTGGCAGTTGATGACATAATAATTGTAGTGTTATTTTTCATGACACAGGAATGGCAGTATTATTTGGGGATGACACAAGATGTATTTCTTTATTAATATCAACAATGTGTAAGAATTTTAAAATGTTATTTTAAAAACTCAAAATAAAAATACAGGAAAAAAAGACAATTGCACATTTGTTTTGGCTTAGCCTAATCATTCACAGAGGTCAGTCCTCTAACTTAACACTTCAAAGTATTAATCTCCAAGTCACTCCAATCCTTCAGAATGTTTTCAGGTTAGATTTTTTAAATTAAAACACAACATGAAATTTTTGTAAGAGGGTGATATAAAACATGGTCCGCAACATCTGAGTACCAAAAATTATTGTAAAACATGATGAAGTGACTTGATAAAAAGTCAAGATGTCACCCCATTAAACACAAATTAAAATGAAAATTAATAGTATTTATAAAATGCAAAAAAGGGGGAGGGGAACTGGTGACCATTACCTTTCTTTTGGGGTGCCAACTCCATGTTTGCCTAGTAGGTGAGTATTTAAGTGCTTCTTCATAACAAAAGCAACCCTAAAAAAAGAAAAGTAATACAGTTAAAACTTCTGCTAGAAACGTGTACAAAAAAGTACTTAACAGGCAAAGGTACATAGATGAACATGAAATACGCATGTGTGAAACAAAAAGCTGGCATGCGAATCAAAAACCACAGCATGTGAAAACCAAAAGCAGTAACTCCACCTAAATAATGGGGTGTATATCTTGCTTGAGTGTACTAATGGTGACCTGGACAATGATTTCAGCTCTTCAGTCACTGCCTTCACTGTCCGTCAGTAACAAAGATAAAGTAACACATCAAAATATTCTCTGGCCCCCAGTTGATCCCACATTTCAATCATGAAATGATTTGAGAAAATATCATTTTATTAAATATTCAAGGAACTATAGAAGAGAAAATGAATAGCTTTCACCAAGCTTTCTTAGAACTACGACAATAATTTGAAAAGTTTTTTTTAGATGAAATGTTTATTGTGTCTGTAGCACAAACACAAAAAATGTACTTAAGGGCCAAGAAGACATCAATAACTAAAACAAACAAAAAGTATTACCTGACATGCTATTTTATTTCATACACAAATCAGATTACTTAATTCAATTTTCTTGACATAAATAAGATATGGACAGGACTCAGCAGTCAGTCCATGGAGCACCATTCTTTACCAAGAACAGTACAACATCAATTTAATTATGCTGTGTGATTGCTTAAAACAATTTAGATCTCATTCAGAAGCATCAAACTAAAACAGTTCTCTTGATAAGCAAAAAAAAAAAAAAAACCTTTTTCAGTGTAAAAGGGCTTGCAAACATTTTTGTTAATTATGTATTACAGCTGTCCTTCATAAAGTTAATTACTAATAGCTGAAAGGCAATAGAATTGATTTGCATATGTACATGAAAGGCATGACATATGCAAAAATATTATTTTAATTAGCATTCTATGATATGAAGGGCTACAAATCAAATTGGCATGTTATAATATTCTTAACATTAAACACTGAATTCATCTGGACATGTTTGCACAGACAGGAAAGGAAAGACTATAATGTTCTGTGGTCTTATGGAAGAAGCATGTGACAAAAGCAAAGAATGAAATGATTTCTAAAAATGTGAATGACTTTTTTCATATTTGCTCTATTTTGGCTACATCATATGATATTCAAGAATCTTAGTTTTGAGGTTAAAATAATGTATCTGCATTTTAAAAATAATTGACTTCATTAATCAAATAATGTGTTTATATAAACTAAAAGAATCAGACTTTTTTATATATTAAGTAATAACTATGGCCAATATATGCTTTACAATGAATTACCATCAATCATTAAAATGAAAAAATTATTACATATAAAAAATCAAACTGATGATATTAAATGCTCAATAAAATCAACAGTATGATATTGAATTTGTTCCTGCTTGATTTGAATAAAATAAATAATATTTTTCATTTCCTTAAAAAAGAATACAGTAATAATAGTCCACTTAAGTCATAACTTCCCCACTGTCATCTATTTTTCTATAATTAAAACATAAAGCTAATAGCAAAGAGCAAAGGTTAAGAATCAAAAGTTGCAAAGCACAGCTTATTTATATGACCAAGTAAAATTTAAGAGATCTAAGCTTTAAAAACAATAGTGCAATTTTAATAGAAAAAATTTTATTAACTAAAATGTTTAAGTTTTAAGAATTATAAAAATATTACATTGCACAGGGGAACAAACCAAAGTAAATCAAGAGGGAAAGCTTAACATAAAATAATATTCTTGCATTATCTGCTGAGTGCTAATAATAGCAAATATTTATAGGAACAGTAATTTTCATTACAGAAAAGAAAGTTGTAATTTTCTGTATTTATAATTTATAATTATATACACTTTGTAATTAATGACTTAAACATTGTATGTTATTTAAAAATACAGATTAAGTTTTGTCACAAGCAAAATATTCATCAAAAATCTGACTTAAAGTATTAATTCTTTAAATTCGGTCTAACTAAAAGTATAAATGATAAAAATGTCTCAGTATCATTCACCCTGAGTTAAAAAGTCTAAACCAACCATGCTACAGACCAAATAAATACACCAATCTATACAGACACCAGTGCTGGCAATATGTGATCACTGAAAGCAGCCAACTTTTTCCCCTGCCATCATCAGAGTATTGATCTAAGATTTTTAACATGAATAGTTTTGGAGGATTTATAATCTAGACACTATGAGAAAGAAGACGAACAGAAAACAATACAATGGAAATGCCTTCTGTAGAAGAGTTCACAGCCTCATCCCTCACGGTGCATTGACTGAGGGCTTGCTGCCTGGGGCCCAGGTGAGCACAGCAGGAACAAGGTAAACTCAAACAGTTACAGCCATGGCTTCATGGGGCAATCATTCTAGAACCTTTCACTGCTCCGTTGGATAAAGTGGCATAAGATTCCTCCCAAACCCCCATTCCACCCCTGGTGCCCCACTTTGAGAGTCACATATTTTTGCCCAGGAGCAAAACAGAAGCTCTGCCTAAGAAAGAGTGAAACCTAGTGAGAGAACCAGGCAAGTAGGAAATAAAGCAAAACTACCAACATGTGAAACAGAAGAGGCACAGGAGAAAAGATACTGGAGGGAGAAATGAAATATCAGAAAAGGAATAACTGCCTCTGTCGGACTCAAACACATGACTAGGAAGGACAGAGGGGCGGGGTGGGGCTGAGGAAGGAGAGAGGCCTGGAAGAAGACGGAGAGGTCAGGCCAGAGAGAGCTTGGGGAGAGAACACAGGAAGAAGTCATGGGGGAAACGGTCTACTCTGCAGCTTCTGAAGTCTGGCTTGATATTGATAGACAGGTGAGGAGAAAAGCATGCTGGTGTCCATCTTAACAGGTCCTCCCAATGGCTGTGTTGGATGAGAAGGAGGGAAAAGGAGCAAGAAAGATAGGCAAGCAGTTGGGACTTCGGGCTAGCAATAAAGAAACCTGGTAAGATTTGAGGTAGTGTTTTTATTAACTAGAGCCAAACAAATTTCCAGATGAACAGGATGTGGGTTTCAAAAGAGGGAAGTGAAAGAACACATCAAAATTTCTGGTCTGGGGAAACCTGAGATGGTTTGAAGGAGGACATCAGTTTGAATACGTTCAATGAAAAAGCACAGGGACCATCCAGACAGACACCTAACAGGAGGCTGGTCCTCAGGTTCCAAGGTGACAGGCAGGACGCAAGCTCCAGTCCACCCTCCAAGGAAGACCTTGTGATCACCAAGAAGGAGAGCTTATTTAAATGTGATTCATCACCCAGTACCTGTGACTGTCTGAAACAGCAGCACAACTGTTAAACAGCAGCACATTACTAACATTTACATCCTACAGATTTCTACTTTTCAGTATAATAATTTCATATTTTAACTCAAATTTTAAAATATATCCTGTACCTTTCACAGATATACTAAAAACTCTTCAGCTCCTTGGGGGTGGGGTGTGTGTGTTGGGGGGGGGGGCATTTATTAACCAACAAGGTGGGAAGGCGCTGAGCCCAAGCTCCCCACTCTGGCATGTGTGTGTGCGTGTGCGTGTATGTGGAGGGCATTTATTAACCAACAAGGTGGGGAGGCGCTGAGCCCAAGCTCCCCACTCTGGCACATGCCTGATTCACCCACCTGGGTGGTGAGTGGGGGCTGATGGTCATGCTGATACGTTAAAATGAAGACAAACCATAAACAGGGACGGGGAGCAGCGGAGAGGCAGAGCCCATCAACCCAGAAGTTAATCTGGAGGCAGCAACACAGGGTCCCAAGAAGGCCCCACACAGAGTGCACAGTGAAGGCAGGGCTACGGCGGGGGAGTGGGGGGGTAATCTCCCAAGGGCTCTTTATACCAAGGTCATGCTTCCACACATGGAAACATCCATCAGAACACAGCTTCGTTCAGTGAATAACAACAAGACTGGCTCTTTTCAGTCAGGGTTGGAGAAGCAGAAAATTAAGAAAAAAATAACAAAGTCACAAGCAGCAAGGGTGGCAGTACAACCTGCCAACCTGATGGGAGAGCTTGCGCCTTTGAAGCAGTG
>PVHY01028800.1:0-14915 GCA_004024945.1 Uropsilus gracilis | reverse complement strand
CCCTCCCTCCTTTCCTTCCTCCCTCCTCCTCCCTTCCTCCCTCCCCCTCCTTCCTCCCCCCTTCTCCCTCCCTCCCTCCCTCTTTCCCTCTCACTTTCTCCTTCTCTCCCTTCTGTGTCATGAGGGCAGCCTCAGTGATGAACTCCTCTTCTCCACCTTCATCCAGCTCCCCTTCGAAGACTGAAAGGCTGGGAGCCCCCAAAAACTCAACGGCTCCCGGTCCTTCTTTCCGAAGCAAACTGTCCGCTCCTGCTCCAGATGCCTGATGATAGATCAGCTCTCTTCTCAGCTCATCTCTCCATCCTCCTCCCAATTCACCCCAAATTCTCCTTTTTTCCAGTCCCTGCACCTTTCTCTTTTATATCCCCCTTTTCCTTGCTCCCCCTCCCCTCAGGAATCCTCAGGAAGGAGTATCAGTCACTCTCTGGCCTGCCTCAGTTAAGATCCCCTCCCGGGGCCTCAGAACACCAGCCCCAGGAGTTAAATCAGCACAACAATGCTGACCGAGCCCCGCCTAAGATTTACAGCCTCAAGGTAAGAAAAGAGACTAACCTTCTCTCCCGCTTCAGGTCATTCTTAACCTCTGTGTCTCTCAAACACAGGCAACGGTGCTGTCCAAGCTCTGCCATGGAAAACACTGCCCACGTTGGGGTGCCGGCTTCAACCCCCCCCCCCCACCTCCCCTCCACGGAGGGATTAGGAGCTAGAAGTTGCCTCAACTGTCAACCACGCCTACGTGGTGACAATTTTGTCCAAAGTCACCAGGACGAGGCTCCCGCCTGGGGGACATTCAGGGGTCGGGGGAGAATGGCCTGTCCGGGCAGGGCGTGCAAGCGCCAAGCTTTTTCCCGTGGGTGGGTTTAGGCAGCTCTTCCCTCTGACACCGTGGCCCATCATTTAGCTCTGCGCGAGTCTGTGATCCAGAGTGAAAGGGTTCCCTGAGTTCTGGGTGTCGCTCTGCCGAGACCTGGTGGCAGGCAAAAGCCTCGGGAGGCGGGGAGAAGGAGGATGGGGACGATGAAAGCCAACTGCAAAGGAGACGAACTAGCCGAGATCACCTGCGCCCAACTGGAAGCTGCTAACCCAGCACCTTTGGTAGAAGAGAGATGAGCTAGTGGGCTATTTCCGGGCAAAGACTAGACAATTCCAGAAGCTTAACACTGACACAGAGCCTTGGCACAGTGGCATCAGCCAATCCTAGGGTTTGGGAAGAATTGGGGAAAGAGTTCTCAAATCCCTGAGGGGGCCACCCTTCGGAGCTTCCTTGCTCCTCCCTGGCCCAGGTCTATTTTTGCCCATGGAACCGCAGGCTCACGTTGCCCAGGGTACCACGGACTCAAGCAATCCCCAGCCTCAGCCTCCCAGGTAGCTGGGATTACAGGCGTGCGCCACCACACCCAGCTGTTTTTTGGGATTAGGTCTCACTGTGTTGCCCTGGGCCGGACTCGAACCGCGATCCCTAGCCCCGGCCGCTTCATAGGCTGAAGCTTACAGGCATGAGCCACCGTGGCCTGCACCTTTTCTGTTCTAACCCCCTTCTCCTGTCTGTCCTTCTAAACAAGTTTGTGTCTTCCAGCTCACTTGCCTGTTTCTTCCAAGCTCCTTCGGCAGCTTTGCAGAAATGTGATAATGTCCTGGGAAAGAAGGAGGTTTAGGCTGTAGGTCTGGGGGTGAAAGAATTCTCCAGAGACAGGGTGGAGAACCGAACAGGCAGATGCACTGAAATCCACTGCTTAGAGAAGCGGGATGGCGGTGGGGCTGAGACTGGACGGGTCTTCGGCCCCGAGTGAGGTCCTGAGGTTCTAGTTACACTCCAATGGATGGGGCAGGGTGACTAGTCTTGGGAGATCCTGACAGAAAATGAATCTGCACAAAGAACCATCAGCTTCACAGATCATTAGCTTATGATGTTTTCCCACCGGGTCCCATTCACTCCCTCGATCCTCTCAAGCCACCCAATCTTGTCTGCTGGGCAAGCAACAGGGCTTAATTTTTAAGTAACTGATGGGTGACGGAAACCCACCCAGACCCCTCTTGCCATGAACACAGGGACACAAACCCAAACAGACCTGCACCTTCGGAACAAAACCCAGTTGGAACGGTAAGTACTTCCACTGATAAGGGTTGGACTAGCAATTTTACAGCTTTTGAAGGTCTGCTCGGGAAAGAATGACTAATTCCACTCTTCCATGTATCAAAATAATCACTTTAGTGCCAGTTTCTTTAAAAATTGTAGATGAAAATTTCAATTTTTTTAGTGTCATTAGAACTTCTGGTCTCCTCAAGTCAACATCCCCCTCACTCCAGGCTAGCCGTGAGCAGCAGAGATGCGGGAAGAAATTTGCTCTTCCCCATCACCCAATCCCATGGACTCGTGATCCCTAACCTCAGCCTCCCAGGCAGCTGGGATTACAGGTGCCTGCCACCAAGCCCGGCTGCTTTCTCGATACCAGGTCTTGCTAAGTTGCCTGGTGTAGTCTTGAAGCCGCAAACTCAAGCGATCCCCAGCCTCTTGCCTCCCAGCGCTTGCATTACAGGCATGCGCCACCACGCCCGGCTTTTATTAGCAAGATTTCGGCTCCTCCTGGGGTGGTGTGGACTTTGGAAAATGACAGCGCGGTCCTACAACTTTGTGCTGCAAGGAACCTTGAACTTGCTAGCTGTGTCCCATTGCCAGGGGGTCAATTTTCTCGCCAAGTGTTTGGAGAGTTTCTCCGAGAACAGACACCCTGCTGGCCATTCCCTGGTCATGCATGTCTCGACTGACTGTCCACTTCTGTCCACCTCTGTCCTTGTCCCCCACGGTTTCTCCTTCTGCTCACCTGTTGTAAAGTAGCCCCTAGACAAAGGCCCAAGTCTCAGGTCTCATTTACAAGGAGCCTAGTAATCAGCCAGGGCTGTCCCTCCCTGGCACATCAGAGCAGAGAACAGTACCGACCTGCAGGGAAGAGGCACTGCTTTATATCCAGGCAGCTTACAGAAAGCAAAGATGTGTCATACAGGCAATCCACTGGTTTCTCCACTCAACCCCCAACACTTGAGCAAGGACCTTGGGTTTTTTGTTTTTTTTTTTTTGAGACTAGGTCTCGCTATTTTTGCCCATGGAACTGCAGGCTCACGTTGCCTGGGGGACCATGGACTCAAACAATTCCCAGCCTCAGCTCCCCAGGTAGCTGGGATTACAGGTGCACACCACCATGCCCAGCTATTTTTTGGGGATTAGGTCTCACTACGTGCCCCAGGCGGGACTTGAACCACGATCCTTGGCCTGGGCCGTGACTTCCTAGGCTGCCACCTATAGGTATGCGCCACCATGTCCGGCTAAGCAAGGGCCTTGGGAGTGCTACTTCAAGGCAAGAATTTAACCCTACATGTCACTATGATCTACTGGACGTGCTGGGGAAGGGTTTGGCTATGTCTGACCTCAGTCCCTGTTCCCCTGTGAGCATTACTTGGCTTCAAGCTCCACCATCCAGGTGATCCTTTTGGTGAGGACCCTTTCCAAGAAGACCAAAGCTGCTTCCCTTACAGAGAATCCATACCAGGCCCATGGGAAACACACATACTCAGCCTGGTGCCCCGCCAGATCACAGAGCGTTGCCAAGTCAATTAGGACCTTTCCTCTGCTGGGCATCACTGTGAGCCTTGCTGGCTGTAAATGAGATGCCTGAGCTTGTTCCTCCATCAAGGGTCTTCCTGGAGTAAGTGTAGGGACAGAGTGGGCCTGAGCTGGCAGAAGCGGTGGTTCTGCATCGTGGTCTTGAAGACTGTTGGGACCAGAACTTGGACATGAGGCTGGGCATGGTGGCGCGTGCCTGTAAGCGGCAGCCTAGGAAGCCGCAGCAGGGACCGGGGATCGCGGTTTGAGTCCCACTCGGGGCAACACAGTGAAACCTAGTTCTAAAAAAATAGCTGGGCATGGTGGCACGTGCCTGTAATCTCAGCTACCTGGGAGGCTGAGGTTGGGGATCACCTGAGTCTGTGGTACCCCGGGCAACATGAGCCTGTGGTTCCATGGGCAAAAATAGTGACACCAAATCTCAAAAAAAACAAAAAAAAAAAAACAAAAAAAACCTTGGGCACGAGTGCTCCCAGTGAAGGGGCAAGCTGGTTCCCAGCCAATTAAGGCAGGCTCTGGCCAGGCTGACCCCCTGGCACCCTGCTGGGATTGGTGTTTGTTTATGGGCCCCATCGGAAGGGCTCTCATATGGTCAGAGCCCCTGGTTCTTTGCCTGCGGCCCATGGAACCTTTTGAAAACTTCCCACTGAGGGGCTGGGCACAGTGGCACCTGCCTTTAACCCCAGCCTAGCAAGGGAGGCTAGGAATCGCTTGAGTTCGCAAGTTTGAGACCTGCCCCGGGAAACATAGTGAGACCTAGTCTCAAAAAAGTAGCTGGGAGCCCCCGCACAGTGGCGTGTGCCTGTAAGCTTCAGCCTATGAAGTGGCTGGGGCTGGGGATTGCGGTTCGCGTCCCACTCGGGGCAACGTAGTGAGATCTAGTCCCAAAAAAATAGCTGGGCGTGGTGGCATGCACCTGTAATCCCAGCTACCTGGGAGGCTGAGGCTGGGGATTTTACCTGAGTCCGCGGAATCTGGACTATTCAGATCTGATCCCGGATCGGGACTACCCTGGGTAACACAGTGAGACCTAGTCTCAAAAAAAAAAAAGAAAAAAGGAAACTTCCCACTGAGGTTTAGCACGAGTATCCTAGCCCTGGCTGTCCAGGAGAGAAGCCAGAACCTGTGGGTAGGACCAAGGAAGCCAGAATCCCAGCAAGAGCCCAGGGGATCTCCTAGTCCCTTCTCTTCCATCTGCCTATGAATAAAACAGAACAGACACCATGAAAATGAAAAGGGCAAGTCCGGGCATTACAAGAGGGTGAGTGTGCCAGCTGAACACGGGCTGGAAGGGGACGGAGGAGCGACTGGCCCACGGGAAATAAGAGGTGAGAGAGGTGAGCAAGGGGAATCTGAGATGGATGAGGACGGAGTCCTGGATGGTGGTGTCAGTCACCCATCGAAAGTCAGTTCCCACGATGCTCCAAGAGCAACAGCAGCAGGAATGCGAGAGCAGAGAATGGGGTGTGATCCTAAGACACAGAACAGAAGTTGAAAATCAGGAAACCACACGGTGAGCAGAAGCAAAGAGACAGAGACAGAGACCGACAGAGACAGGGAGACACAAAGACAGAGGCCTAGCGACCGGAAAGGGCAGGAGGGTACCAGGTGTCACAGGCGCACGTCCATCAGGCTGCTGATAGTAGCAGGACGCAGGAAAGAACATGAGACAGTGAGGACACGCGAGGGGGGCGGGGGGCGAGCCAGCAAAATAGCCACACAGCTTAGGAAGGAAAACCCTGGTGAAAACAAAGAGGCATCCTGGACAGAGAGCCCCTCCTCCGCGGAATAGTCCCAGGGGGAACAGGGCGCAAGTGAGGTTCCCTGGGTGGGAAAACTCCCAACGGCCACAGAAGAATCAACTTAGACACACACATCCACGGCCGAGGCCAGTGTTTCCCAACAGGCTCACAGCAAGCAGCGAACCCACCTGTCAAAAGGCTAGAGACTAACAGGCGCGAGTCAGCCCACCTGGCTCCCCAGAGAAAGGAAACGGAGAGCACCTGGAGGGAGCAAGCAAGACAGGAAAGCCAGTGTGGGCCAGTGGGGGTTCACGGGGTGAGCCTACCCTGGACTCAAGCGAGGGCGTCCCTGGATTTGATCCAGACGGGGTTTCCTGGGGCCCACAGCTGGAGTTTGCAGGGCACGTTTGTTGGGAGGAGGGGGTCTGCTGGTAGACCCCTGGATGGCTCAGAGGGAGAGGGCTGGGGGAGCTGCCTGCTCACCCTGTTGGAAGATCCCTGAGGGTCTTAGAGGGGCCTGTGGGTTTGATCCAGATCCCTGCCTGCCAGCTGAGTGCAGAGGTTGCTGCTGGAACCCTGACGCGGGCCCGTTTCCAGGGACCAGTGCGCTGCCAGCAGAGTCCTTCCAGCAAACTTACCCTGCAAACTCCAGCTGCAGGCCCCAAGAAACCCAGGCCCCAAGAAACCCAGACCCCGGCACCCAGGCTCAGCTAGTGCAAACCGACCTCAGCTTAAGGGGTGGGTGGCCTGAGTGCCCACAGCTGGTCATGCTCGGGCGGGAGGTTCCCAGGTCCCCTCACCCAAGGGTCCAAGGTCCCGCAGCAACCACTGCACTCAGCCAGCAGGCAGGGGTCCAGATCAAACCCGCAGGCCCCTTGAAGACCTCTCGGATCTCCCAGCAGGGTGAGCAGGTAGCTTCCTGGCAATGCGTCCCGAGCCTCAGCTGTCTTAACAGCCAGTGGGTCAACCGGCCAGGCCCCCTCAGCCCCCAGCAAGGGCTGGTTGGGGTTGAGCGGAACACAGCCTGCACCATGGGCCAAGGGATCCCAGAGCGCCCAGGTTCATCACTGTCTCTTACTCAGCCCACTACCCAGGGGTTCCTTGACCCTCAGACGCCACCCCCCCCCCCCCCCCCCCCCCCCCCCCCCCCCCCCCCCCCCCCCCCCCCCCCCCCCCCCCCCCCCCCCCCCCCGCCCCCAGCAGGCCAGGAAGCCAGACTTCTGCCAGCAGGCCCCAAAGCGCCCCAGCCTGAGACTGCTGGGGTCCCTAGGGCCTCCGCTGGCCAAAGTCAGAGTTGCAGTAAAACTTACGGTAAATTCCTTCTTGCCCACATGTCCCAGGCACTCCAAATTGTGTGCCTATGTCCCCAGTGGGCGAAAGCTCCAGGAGGACAAGGGGCAATCATGTTATCATGCTCTTTAGTTCAAAACGCGCAAAGGGCACACGGGCAGAGGCAATGCTGGTCAACTACTAAGCTTACTCATTTGTTGGCCCAGTGTTGGTGCTTCTACTAGTAGCAGGCACCGGGGAGTCACAAACAAGACTAAGTTCCCAGGGATAAAATAAACTCCTGTTTTACTTGGAAAAAAAAGTGATGGTTACTAGGGAAGCCGAGTGTGACCAAGTAAGATGGCGCGGCAAAGGACGAGCCTGAGGGATGGTTACAGTGCAAACAAAGCTCCTGAACGGAAATCAAAGTTGAGATGCTGGTGACAAGCAGGTATGGCTGGAACAGATTGAGTGGAGAAGAAACTGAAAGCACAGCTGGCCCAGTGCGCCCGGCCCTCACAAATTGCAAAATGCCTGGCTTTTGCTCACAACTTGACCTGGCCTGTGGGAGCAGAATGGCCTGCATGTGAGCCCCGGGGGCGATACGGCCACTGATAGAACTGACTCAATGCAGTTTGCACAAACTAGGTGACAGGTACTGAAAGGAGATAGGGATGAGGATATTTTAAAGATTCTATGTTGCACGTTTTACTTGGTGTGCCTTCTAGAGATGCAAACGGAGTTATCAAGTAGGCAGCTGTTTTGACTCAAAGGAAGTTTAGATTGAGATCTAAAACACCACCAGCAACAAAACATTTAAAAGTCCCGGACTAGGAAATAAATTCAAGAAATACTAGAGCAAGAAAAACTCCCATTATGAAAGGATCAACTAGAGACCAATCTTATTAAGAACAGACCTACTAATAAGCCAGGCATAGTGGCATGTGCCTGTAATCCCAGTTACCTGGGAGGCTGAGGCTGGGAATCACTTGAGCCCGTGGGTTCTAAGAAAAAACAAAACAAAACAAAGACAAAAACAAAAACCTGAAAAAATGGGCCTATTAATAACCTGAATAACAGGTAAGTCAAAGATTCTGATGAACGAACCAGCACCCCAGCAGTGTTCACTGGTTTGCCTATGCAAGAGGGTGTAAGTCGGTAACTGGGTATCTCAGAAACCGGATAATCGGTGTCTTTTCTATATCACAGAACTGTAAAAGTACAAGATTTCTGAAGACTCTTGCTGCACATAATCTAGTATTACGGCGAATCACTCTAACATACCCGAGTTCAGTCTCTACAAAGGTAGCTTTTTAAGCTTTTGTCTTGTCACAAATCACCTGAACCTGTGAAAATAGCCCATCTACGTTCATATCCTACAGGTAAAAAATTACTATTTTCTTAAGATGAAGATTCAGAGGCAGTATTTTTGGCTGCGATTGCAAGATAGAATCGAATTAAGTACCCAAGTGTCAGCCCTTTCAGCTTAGATTCATGTCAAAAACATCCTTCCATGCATGGATGTTGTTGCTCTATCTACTGTACTCACAGTATCAACTGCAAGGTTTCACAGATTATTTTGCTTGTTGAATCTTAAATACAAAAATCACTTGAAAGCAGACAATCAAATACTGAGAATACACACAAGAGGGAGACTGCTCCAGCCACTCCTCAGTCTTCACCCACTTCCTGCCAGGGTTCGTCTGCCTCAGGCTATAGGTGAGCCTCACTCTGCCTGGGTACCCCTCTCCACCTGTGCGTGGCGGGTTTGCCCTGCGCATGATGTGGGCTCCCACTGCACCGTGTTCTCTTTGCAGCACTTCCCTTTGCAGCACTTCCGTACGTTATTGTAACTAAGAGGTGAACCTTGGTTTCATCACTTTCCCGACTCTCACCTAACACTCTATTCAGAGATGGCAAGGAGGTGAAAATGTGGGAATTGCATGACTTCTAAGAAATGGAGGCTACGTGTAGACTGTTAATATAAAAAAAGTGGCCAACATTTTTAAATTTAGAAATTTATTCTGTTTAATCCACAAGCTTTATATAGCTTTAGTTTTTTTAAAAAACAAAACAAAACAACAAAAAAAAAAAAACAGTGAAAACAAGACACTATTTCAAAGTCTGGGCCCCTTCCAGCTTTCCAAATACAAGAGCTCTCAAAGTTGTATATACCAATTGGAAGAACAAGACGAAATTATGAATGGAGCCATGACATTTCATAAAACAAAATCTTTATAACTGAAGGATCCTTCCTGTGACTAGTTAATTGCCTTTACAAAAAGAAAAAAAAAAAGAACAGAATAGAATGAAATTCCAGTGTTCCAAATCAGCTTGTTACACATCAATATCAACCCACAGTGTCCTGGCAAATAACATGCTTTCATTTTCTGTTTCATCCTAGAGCTCAAATCCTGATTCATTTCAGCAGAGACTCCACAGGCAACAGGAAGTTCATGGCATTAAAATGTTTATACTTTTGTGGTAGTTAAACAGTGGTCTTATTTCTGGACAAGCTTGCAAACCATACAAGGTCAGAAGCATCATAACTTAAATGGGTGCTAAAACTCATATAAGAAAAAAGGAAGAAAAAAACCAAACACAACCCTCTGGGAACAGCCAGGGGCATTTAAAGGAACCATAAGAATGCCAATAATATTTAAATCCCCTTTTTTAAAAAGGGAATTTTTTTGGCTTAAAATATTCAGTCTAAATGAATTTATGTCAGCTGTCAATGAAAGAATGTCACTAATACACTGTGGACACCTTTTGCAATGTATATCCATGCCCTTTTTTTTTTTTACATGGTGAATTTCAACCTAGCAATTATTACAACAAATGTTATAGTCTAAAGCTCAAACACATTTTAGCAATTTTGAAATTGAATTGCGTACAAATCAAATAAAATTTACATCATAACAAACATTTCCACCTAAGACTGTGGGGACACTTGCGCCTTCCGCATGGATCGCAGGGCCTTCTCACGCAGGTGCTTTTCTAAGTCGTCCAGGTTATCTTCAACTTCACTTTCAGTCTCCTAGGGAAGCCAGCAGGGTAACATGGTTAAGTCGTGAGACAATGGTGGGAGAATAATGAATACACAACAGAATCTTGATTCAAATTATGGCAGTAACCGCAGAATTCTGAATATACTAAAAGCCATTAAAATGATACTCTTTTAATACGTGAAGTACTTGTGTCTCAAAATAGTTGCTTAAAAAATACATTTCTAAACCGTGTTCTTACCCTCAGTCTTGGGCAAGTAACTGTCCTTGACAAACCACCAAGAAACAGATGAGAAGAGAGTTAACAGGCTTGGCACGGTGGTACGTGCCTTTAACCGCAGCCTACAGAGTGAGGCCAGGACTAGGAATTGCTTGAGTCCACAGGTTCAAGACCCGCCTGGGGCAACATAGCGAGACCTGGTCCCAAAAAATAGCTGGGCGTGGTGGTGTGCACTTGAAATCCCAGCTACCTGGAAAGCTGAAGCTGGGGATTACTCAGTCTGTGGTTCCCCAGGCAAAATAGCGAGACCTAGTCTCAAAAAAGAGCGTTAACAGCTCAAAACCAATGCTTTAGAAAAAGTTACTTTTCAAAATGAGACATTTGCATAAACTGTAAGAGGGTCCATGAATACCTTCTTGGGCTCTGGTGCTGCCTCTGGCTCTTCCTGTGCTGAGGGGGCTGGGGGAGCAGTGGCGGCTGCAGGTGCTGTGGGGGCTGCAGCAACTGGGGTTGTGACGGCCTTCTCCTTCTTGTGTTTTTTGTGCTTCTTGTGCTTCTTATCCTTTTTATGTTTCTTGTCCTTCTTTTTCTTCTTTTTCTTCCCACCTCCCTCTTGGTCTGAATTCTAGAAATGCAGAGAAATAATAGCAATAAAATCAACTTGATTGAAATTCTAACAAATACTTTCTCAAGGGAGTAACCAAATGGACAGATCTCAGGATTTCATAGGTTTCCAGGAGGGGAAAAAAGTCAAAGGCCAAGCACATGAGAGTATCCCCGAGATGGGAACATCCTCAACAGCACAGATACTTCCAGTGGAAGGAGAAGCAGCATCAACAGAGAAAGAAGTCTCTGGACTTGACTAGGTCTCAACTTGACTTTGGCTTAAGAACCTATTAACTACCCAGGTGCACAAACTGCTTGCTTTTGAGCCCCTCTGGCTGGCCTGAAGCTGGAACAATCATCCGATGAAGCTGTGGCGTCCCCAGTGTTCCCTAACATGTCCAACACTAGAGGAAACAGGCAACACAATCCTGGAGAGTGAAATGGGAACAGCTACAATCACCCGCAATACCAAAACCAACATCTAGCAGGTTTTTTTAAAAAAATAAACACACACATTATTCTAAATGTATGAATTCCACAACTCTCGGTACCATCTTGCCCCTATCCTAGAATGGAGACAGCTTGCTCTTTACTACATTTATTACATGTTCTTACACGAAGGACAGATTCTGTAATTGTGCTTTTAAGCCATTTCTTAGAAGTCCTCAATCCATTCACTTCATTTGCACAATAATTCAGTCAATGCTATGAAGATGGACATCTAACCACTGACTTTATACAGTAGACACTTTCCCAAGATCAATTAATGACTGACACAAAAAGCAGTTTAAATCTCAATTACTTTACCATCCCAATGATATTTAAACTAGACAATGTAAAACTAACAACATTCCTATGTCGTTTACCAAAACCAGTATGGACTAATGTAGTACTTTCCATTTCATGTAATATTTCACTATATTAAAGGAAATAAATGCATTATAGAAATCATACATTTCCATTGCAGTGAAAACAAGAGCATCAAATTATAAAAAAGAAAAAGTTAACTTCATTCTTCATTCTTTTCTAACATCATTATCAACATTTTGATATCTTGAGATTGATATATATTTTTCTTTATAAAAGCATAGATACTAATAGTTTACTATACTAAACTATAGTTATTTTAAAAAATCCGAAGTTTTACTGATTATGTGATCTTAACTAGTATCCTCAAATAAGCCAAACACTAGAGAAAAAAGAACAGAACGGGTAATTCGTTTTTCTACACAGTTCAATCCTAACCTCCTAGATTCTAGATCAGTAGCAGGACTAAGCATGGAATACTGATGTAACTACCACTTAACCTGTGGTCTCCTTCAACTGAAGATAATGATCCGAGCTGCAAAAAACCCAAAAATATTTTCTCTGCTTCTAATGACCACACGCAACCATTAACGATGCACAAAACTGTTTAGACACATACCCTTGCCGGTGATGGGCTTGGGGTGGGGCTTTTAGCCTTTTTGACCGGTACCGCTGGAGACCAGTTAGTAGAGGGTGACTGAGATTGGACAGGGGATGGAGGTGCTGGGGGTTTTTTAGCTGCTGGCTCAGGAGATCCTGAGACAGATCGGGAGGATGAAACTCTTCTTACAGACTGAGGGCTTGGTGAGGCAACCCTAGAAATAGGGAAAAAGCGTAATATTTTAATATTCAAGAGTAGGTATCTTTCCTAAAACAACCAGTTAGCATCACCCAACCAGGTCACAAACTAAATATTTATAGCACTGTTAGCTACTTGATTCTATTAACACAAATCAAAAGTGTACTGCCTGTCTCCTTGAGTGGAGTTCAAGTCTCACAATTCACTACCCATTCTGTTCAATATTCTTCCTGCATGAGATTAGTATTGCCAATTCCTTATGTTCTGTCACTTATGTTAGCACTAGAAGGCTATGCCTCCATAAAACGGATACTTGCAAGCATCTAGTCAGCTTCTATGGCATTTAACACATGCCATGAGAATTCTGGAAACAGAAAAGAACCTATGAAAACTATCTAGAATTAGGCCGGGCATGGTGGCGCATGCCTGTAGGTGGCAACCTAGTGCGCCTGTAATCCCAGCTACCTGGGAAGCTGAGGCTGGGGACTGCTTGAGTCTGTGGTACCCCAGGCAACGCGAACCTGCGGTTCCTCAGGCAAAAATAGCGAGACCTAGTCTCAAAAAAAAAAACAAAAACAACAACAAAACTATCTAGAGTTAGTCTTACAAGTCTGTTTTCTCAGCTTATTTTTGTCTGTAATTTCTTTGTAAAGGGAGATGAAAACAAAGAGTGAAGCTAAATGTTCCTCACAAAAGAATGCAAGATTTTTACTTTTTTGTCTTTTTGGGTTCCGGAGTCCTGGAGACTCTCCTAATGGGCCTAGTACTTGGAGATGGGGACTGCCTTCTTTGGGGAGATGATGATGCTCCTCTTCGAACAGGTGGAGGACTTGAAGTCTGAGGAGCTCGAGGCCGTGGTGAAGGCGAATGCCGTTTGTTTGGTTGTGGTGACCGGGCCTCCCGGGTAGATCGGCTCGGGGAAGACCCTTTCCTATGCTTTGAGGACAGTGAAGGTGAACGTCTCTTGGTGACTGGGGAGCTTCTTTGCTTGGGTGGTGAATGGGAGACGCGACGCTTTGGTGGTGGAGATGGTGACGCCCTGCGTTTAGGAGGGGGAGGAGGAGAAGCTGTTCTTCTCTTTGGAGGTGGAGAAGGAGAATATCTTCTCTGTATGGGAGGAGAGTATCTTCTTGGGGAAGGTGAGCGTCGACGTGGGGGAGGAGAAGGAGTCCTAGGAGAAAAAATACATCATATTAAGTTGAAAGCCCAACAAAAAATACAATACAAAGAAGACTAACCAGCTGTGACTATAGTGCATCCAGCACTAGGCAAATTGAATGTTTCAATATTGAAATGCTGTCTTTTATCTTTATTCAAAATAAAAAAGAAATCACTTAGTCCATTTCTGTGAAGATGTCACCTGGACTATAAGACATTTGGATTGATGGGAGAAACAGGTTTCAGAATCAGTTTAATGCATTTTGAGAAGAGAATTTCCTATTGCTTTGAGGAAACTGTGACTATGGCATTTAGTCACTAGATGACCTACATTAGCAAGACGTACCCTGCACAAATGGGGGTTTTAACTCTATGAAGTAATTACAGTCCACTGCATAAGATTTAAGGTATCGCTACCTTCTTCCTAAGAAATAAGATTTCAATTTTCTGACTCACAAGACCAGCCTTCACAGGACGTCTACGGCCAGCCAGAATACATCCTTGAGAAAAGCTAAACTGGTCTTTCTCTCTTAATGCTTAGTTCCAGTATGATTCTAATTCGCTTCTTAGAAATTAGACCTGAATGATAACATTCAGGTTCAAGTGCCTAATATGCTCCGGGTATGATCAGACCAGTTTGAAATATTTTCTCTATTTTTTTGTTTTTTTGAGACTAGGTCTTGCTATTTTTGCCCGTGGAACCGCAGGCTCATGTTGCCCAGGGTACCACAGACTCAAGCAGTCCCCAACCTCAGCTTCCCAGGTAGCTGGGATTACAGGCATGCGTCACCACGCCCGACTATTTTTTGGGACTAGGTCTCACTGTGTTGCTCTGAACGTGACTCAAACAGTGATCCCTAGCCCCAGCCACTTTATAGGCTGAAGCTTACAAGGCATGAGCCACCGTGCCCAGTTTCAAAATATTTTCTTTTCTGCAGCCAGTTTTAGAAAATGCCATCTTTGAGCTGGGTATGGTGGCGCGCACCTGTAATCCCAGCTACCTGGGAAGCTGAGGCTGGGGATTGCTTGAATCTGTGGTACCCCGGGCAACGTGAACCTGCGGTTCCATGGGCAAAAACAGCGAGACCTAGTCCAAAAAAACAAACAAACAAACAAACAAAAAACACCCCATCTTTTGGGCTATGTTGTACAGTGCTATTCTCTTTTTGCCCTTGGCAATTATTTAAGGATTCTCAGCCTTCATTTCCTCACCGGGAAAATGGGAACAATAACCCCCAAGCAAGATCATCTTGAGAACCAGAGGTGAAGTATCTAAAGTACTCAACCTGGCACAAACTAGGCATTCAAGAGTGGTAATAGTCATTACACCATTTAGTAACGTATCCAAGCAATAACATTAGTCTTTTCCCCCAACTTTAATAGTATTCATTTTAATTTACAAAAAAGCTGTAAAAATAGCAGGAATTTTCCACTAAGTATCCATATAACCACTGAAAAATATCAAAGCAACTTAATTGCAGTACTAACTTGGTATTAACAAAAATAATACTCCTGTAGTTTTCTAACATTCTTTTTTTGTTCCAGATTCTAAAATTCAGGATCCTATTCTGCATTTAGTTATAATATGTGACTGTTCCTTGTAAGTACCGCGCACTAACCAATTGCGCCACTGGAGCTGCCGTGACTATTCCTTAATACCCTGTCCTTCATGGTATTTTTTTTTTTTTTT
>PVHY01028799.1:0-14885 GCA_004024945.1 Uropsilus gracilis | reverse complement strand
TTTCCTTTCTTTAAAGTATCTGATAGATCTCTGATTTTTTCCACTATCTTCTTATTTTGTTTATCACTCTCTTTTTCTCTCTTAGTTCTCTCTACTTCTGTGTCCTCCAGTGTGCTGATTCGTTCTTCAATTTCTTCTAGTCTGCTTTCATGGCTTTTCCCAGTATTTTTGATGTCTTCTATTGCTCCTCTTATGTGCTCCATCTCCTTCATTTTCTTATTTAGGGTTTCAATCTCGTTCTTCTGTTCACCGATGATGATGTTCATTTTGCTAAGTTTCTTTTTATATTTTTCTACTTCTCCTCTTAGCTCATTTATTGTTTTTATCATTATGAGTCTAAATTCTTTATCTGACATAAAGGGCATTTTTTCGATTTCATCTATGTTGGTTTCTAGAGTCTGTTTGTCCTTTGGAGATGGATTATGTCCCTTTGGGTTCATTTGAATATTTGTATTTTTTTTCCTTCCTGTGTTTTCTCTTCAGGTTTGCTCCACATATTGTGCAACAACAGCTCGAGTATTAGTTGGCATATATAAACAATCATGTATAATCAAAAGTTTTAATATCTAGAAGATCAAATTTTGAAGTACTTATAGCTTACTTTATAATCTTTCTCATTTCAAAAATCCTAAATCAAAAATATGGAATAAAAGAACCATTATTTTATAGAGTTATAGATGCTAGAACTCATTTGTAATTCTAAAAGCAAAACTCATTGCACTTCTCTGGTCATTTATAGACATAAGGAGTAGTCTTTTTATGAACACATTCTCAGCTGAGGTTGAAGAAGGCAACACTTAGGTAGTAGTGATGAAAGTATACAATTATGATTCTGTAGACCTGCAATTGTAAAATGCTGACTTCTCTAACAGGAATTTGAGAAGTCTCCTCTGTGTGATTTTTGCAAAAATTAGGGTTTATACAAGAATATTAATGTCTTTATGGGAGTTAGTGGGCTGTAATGGTTCAGGAAGAGTCATTGAATCAATACAATAAGAAATGTCACGCAAAATTTTATAGTCCCTGGGCACCCAGAGACATAAACCCCTTCCCCAACCACCAGGGTCAGAAAATCAAGGAGCAGTTACAAAACTTGAGCAGTAGTTGAAAATTTTGGGATACCAGATACATGTAAAAACATACTTCCAAGAGATACTAAGGCTCTAGAGTATATTGAAATGGAGGAGAGCAGTTTGCATTTTCTAAGGTTTGTGAAAAGTTTATGGTTCATTTTCAGGTATATATTTAATTTGAAACTTTACCCTCAGTCATAGAAAGACTAACTTCCTGGATATACTGCTTCTTGCTGTGCTGATCATAGCAACTTTTCACGAACTTTTTTTTGCCGTGATTGTAGTTTTACAGAATTTGTTAGTGTAGGCCCCACTAACCTCCAGAGTCAGGTGATGGAATTGTGTCCCTAGCTACTATTGCAAAAATCAGATTTTTGTACAAGAGTATAAACTCATTCCTTGGTGATGCTTTCAAGTTGGAGCCAGGCTGAGGAAGACACATTCCTACAAAAAGCTGCTTGCAGCTAAGAGAATGATAGACCAAGAGCCTTGCCCTCAGATAAAAGTTTCTGGGAGGACAAATAGACATGTTTCTCAGAGAGTTTGAGAGTGTGTATTAAAATCTGTTATCTGTGCAATACACTGAAAGTAGCTTCCCCCCCCCCCCCAATAATGGTCTCTTATTATTGCAGTACTATGGGCCCCAGGAATGCAAATCTTCCTTTCAGATCCCAGAGCTCAAGGGGTGTTTCCTGAAATACTATTGCAGAAATAGAGACAACCTCTGGAAACTGCTGTGGAGCATTTCAGGATTGTATAAAAATGGTGCCTGTCAACACTTCCATAATGAAAAGAATACTGACAGGCTCCTTTTCATCCTGCAGAAACTTTAAGATTAGCAAATGCATTTCTTTCACTAATAGTCTGAGTGGTGCTGTCTAAACTATTAATTCTATGCTGGACCTTCAATGTTCAGTCTTTGAGATTGCTACAAATTCCCATGTCTTGACTCAAGCTTTACCATTTTTCAAGACTAAAAGTTTGGTGAATCATTTCTCAGGTGTAGGATTGAAGAATTTTTGTGACTTATATGAAAACTTAAACCCTTTGTTTAAGGGAGAAATGCTAGGATTTGTGATTTCTCTCATTATTGTAGGTTGCTATAGTAGATGTGTGTATGCGTTTGTGTGTGTGTGAAACTGAGTCTCACCTGCTGTCCATCTCAGAGTGGTCCTTATTTTATGTAAAAATAGTGGTTTGTTTAGTTTTTAGTTCTTTTTCAGAGGGAATTTTGTCATATGTAGCTCATATGCAGTATAATCATGGAAGAAATGTCCATGATCTGCCAATGTCAGCATCTTGGGCCATGTCTTCCTTAGTTACCTCTTTTTTTATCAACTTCATATGCATCATTGTTATACTTGCCTTAAAATTTTTAACTATTGTTATGAGCGAGCCTCGAAGTGATTGAATGGTCCTCGAAGGAGATGGTAAGGATTGACACTTGAGTCAAGATTCAGACAGAAGGACTCACAGCCTCTTTCTCTGGATTGTGGCCCCATGTTTATTCAGCATCACACTTTTGTAAAAGGCATCAAGCAATTAGTAATAAAAGGAGTTTTTTCTGAGACCAGTCAAGTTTGGTCAAAGTATTCCACAAAGATTACATTTTAGACAGTGAAGGTTATGCTGCATTTTTTCTCTGTAACCAATTACACAAACATGAAGCAGCTTAACAGAGCAGCCAGAAATAGAGTCATGAGAGCATAGCTCCCATGTTTTTTGGGTTTCTTTCTTTTATTGGTTGCATGCTTTAATATATTTATAGTAGTTTATATAAAAACTTTGACTAATAAGTCAACATTTGTACTTCCTAAATTGTAATTTCTTTTCCTTTGTATGGGCCATGCTTTCCTTTTCTTTATGTGCCTCCTAATTTTTGGCTAAAAATTGGAAGTCATAGAAAATATAATATGAATGTGTCCTTCCTCTAAGATACTGCTTTCATTTTAGTAAATTTTGATACTAATTTTGTATAGCTTGTTTTACCTGTATTGTACAAACATTGGATCACTAATCCATTAGCTACTGTTGAATTGATGATTGGGTAGAGTTCTTTAACTCCTTTGGGTCAATAAGCTCTTCTTTTGCTAAGGGGTTCTATTTGTGAGCTAAGATATATCCTTGATGTTAGAAAGTTTGCAGTTTTACTTTTACCTTCAGTTCCTGCTCATGAGAGTCTGGGAATCTCTTAGGATTTCTTAGGCATCCATGCAGTCCTCTACATTCCCAATAAATTCTGGACTTTTATAGCTACCATAATTGTAAAGCTGTTTCTTTTAAAGGGTCCCATATAGTGGGTGGAAGTAAGCCTACTTAAAGTACAGAAACTCACACTGTTATTACTGAAACTCTTCTTGGATCAATATTCCTTAAATTATTGTAAAATATTGGTTAATTTCCAGAGTTCTGATTATGAATTATTTTCATTGCTTTCATGAAAAGAATATATACAGAGTTCTTTTTCTGTGTAATTGAGAAAGTTTGCTTTTAAGTGTTTAATTTTACAAGTGTTTTGATATTTTTCTGATGTTTAATATAACATGTATTTTTCATATGAAACTAAAATTGTCTTTATAATTTTATATAACTCAGAACACTTATACTATTATATTCTTTTGTATTTTATTGTATTTTTAGTTACAAAGTGAATTAATTTAAAAATTATCTTATTGGGTTTAGAGAAAATATAACCTCTTCATGAATAATTGTTTCACTCAAGGATTACATGAAAATAGTGAACCTTTAAAATTTGAAGGTGAAACTAAAAAGACACCTTTCCAAAGAAGAAATACAAACAACCAAAAGGTACATGAAAAAAATACTCAACTTCACTAGCAATCAGGGAAATGTAAATCAAAACCACAATGAGATACAACCTTATACCAGTAAGAATGGCCCACATCAAAAAAGCTGGGCAACAACAAGTGCTTGGCATAATGCAGAGAGAAAGGAACACTCTTACTCTGCTGGTAGGAATGTAAACTGGTCCAGCCACTGTGGAAAGCTGTGTGGAGGATCCTCAAACTAATGAAAATGGAACTACCATTTGACACAGCAATGGCTCTGTTGGGAATTTACCCAAAGGAGACCTCAGTACTTATACAAAGGGACACCTGTATTTGGATGTTTATTGTAGCACTATTTATAATTGCAGGGACATGAAAACAACCCAAGTGTCCCAAAACAGATGAATGGATGAGTAGATGAAAAAGATGTGGTATATATACAAAATGGAACATTACTCATCAATTAAAAATGACAAATTTAATTAACTTGATAACATAGATGGACTTAGAAGAAATAATATGAGCAGAAACAAGACAGAAAGAAAAAGACAGAAACAAAATGGTTCCACTAATAATGGAATATAGGAAAAACAAACAAAACACCAGGAGGAAAAGTCAAAACAAGGTAACAACCAAACTACAGTACACAACTGGAGGTGGAGGGATGGGTGGGAGTGGTCATCAAGGAGAGGCAGTGGGTGAACCCCAGGGAATACAAAGATGTGAAATATATATAAATAAATTATTAAAAATATAAAATTTGAATGTGACAACATTTATTTCTGTAAGACCATATATTCTGTCTTTGAATGCTTTAATAATTTTCAAACCAAAATTAAACCACTGAACATTGTAGTAATTTGCACATGTTACTTTAATATAAATGGCTCAATATTGTTTTGAAATTATTGAGAGTTATTAATCTGTGATTGTTTCAAAAACTTCAAATAGAAGGTCAATATTTGTACAGAAACCACAGGGATTGTCTCTGGGGAGAAATGGCCAGTTTGGCTTCCTACTGCAGATTTTCTTACTACACACATGGGCACCTCCTTCCCTTATCCTCAGCTCCAGACACCACCGTCATTTTTATTACTGCTACCACAACTGAACCAAATCTAGGCCCAAGTAAAAGCCTAATCATCCCTTTAGCCCCACAGTATTCTGGTCTGACACAGATATTTGCATGCACATTGGGATAACCACCATATAAGTGCAATTCCATTGTAGCCACAGACCTGAGTACACTATGCAAGGGCAACTGCTGACTCACAATTGTTTGTGTGCAAATACCATTACCGTATTTCCTCAGCTCATATCCCTAGACTATTCTCTTAATGGGTTTCATTTATAAAACAGATAGTCAGACATAAAATTATTGCAACCTTCAAGATAATTATCACAGAACTTTTTCCAATCAATGGACAACCTTAGCACTGGATCCCGAGCAACTGCATAAATTTCAAATCTGAGAATCTAGTCTTCCTACATGTTTGTATAAATTCATTCCATGAAAAATTTCACTAGAGGATTTTGATGGTTCTACCCCAGTAGGTGTGCAGCAGGGCATGGATTGCCACATGACTATGGTAAGTAAAATGTTACATGAGGTTTGACAATACAAAATCTTTGGAAACAGATTCTTTGGAAATCTGTAGTTCTTAATAGTCTTGACTAAAATTAAAATAGCTTGCTAAGTGAAGATACACAAAGAAAAACAACTTATATTTTATCAGTTTGAGAATAGAACTGCAGCTTTCTTACATTTTTCCTCCAGTAATAGTCTTTATTGAAATTCAGCTTTACATAGATTGGTCTTTGAATCGAATTCCTAAAATTTGATATTGTAACAATAGTTTGTAGAAGATCCTAATATTGTATTGCTTTCATGTTTTATTAAGACTTTAAAAGATAATTGTCCAAATTTTGCTTCTTGCTTTCTATCCATTGTTAATACTGTGTTAACAATATATACATTTTTAAAATGTTATCTTTAACATTTCTTTAAATACATTATGTGTGCATCATTTTCTAACATTTCAAGAACAAAAAAATCTCAGTTGATCTCTAAAATTTCTAAGATCTTTAAAATATGTCCACATTTATTTTTACCAACACATTATATCTATCCAATATGTGTACCCTGTGTACTTACTAAGTATTTATTTGCACTGGTGTTTTCTCTAACATACCTACTTTGCTGTGAACCTTTTAAAATAAGTTAACTAAATAGGCTCATTGAAAAGTCTTATGATTATTTTTCAAAACCAGTGCTGTTAGACTGCTTGTGGATCATCCTCCAAAGCTGAACAAAGCAGCTTTTAAAATTTTTCATATACTTCATTGAACTCACATATCAAATCTTCCTTGGTTTACTTCCTTATTTATTAGAAAATAATACCTTCCAACAATTTTATATATTGTCTCCTCTTTTGGATCTTATTGTCAAGATTGAGGTTTACAGCAACAAAAGTCACTTTGTCAACACAATTATGAAATTCAGACAGTTTTGTGTAAATCCTCTACCTTTCATCTTAATGTTAGAAAAATCTTTCTCTAGTATTTCCAGAAAGATATATTGCTGGAGAGTAATTGATGCCAGTATTATTAGAGAAAAAAAATCTTGCCTAAATGGATTGCTAAATTGGATAAGAGATATGTGCTGAATGAGAGAACAACTTTGTTCATTCCAAACATCACCAGGCATACTGGAGATGGTTTTATCAAATTTCTTATATCTAAAAGGCAGTACCCTAACCTCCTATAATTAATCCACCTGAAAGACATTTCCCTGAAAGAAAAAGATGTTTTCACCCATGGTGATTTTCTACTAATGAATACTCCCATCCTCCTACCCCATGTGCTACTTAACATGGATCTTGGTTTTACCTTCCGTACTACTACATTGTAACCATTCCTTTACTAGGCTATTTAAGGGAGCTTAGAACCTTTAATAAAGGACTCAGTTCATGCTTACTGAATCCCAGTCTATAGCTCTGCCTTAGGCTGTCCTAATTTCTTCCACCTGTTTATCTTTTTTTCCTTCCCTTGGCCTCCAACATATGTCAACATATTCAACCAATCATACATCATTTTCAACTTCAATATCAATCACTAAAACATCTAACAGAATATTCTGCTTTTGCATCGAACATATTAATTGACTCTACTCTCCTTCAAACTTAGAGATTTCTTCTGTAATTCCACATACTTGGGAAATTTGCAATTCTATTTCATACACTGCAGCTAAGTCCCTGTCTTATCTAAACCCAAATTTTTATCTACTTTTTAAAATAAAATATATTTCACTTTATTAGTGAATAATAAAATGTGATTTCTTTATTCTTCCATGAATGTTGAACAAAATTGCAATACATATCATTGGATATAAAGGGTTATTGTATTTGTAGTTAGCACTATTGAATTCTATATTTAAGGAGATAAAATATTTTTCTTCAAAAACTGCATTTTAAAAATTGTAAAAATATCTGTAAAATTTTAACATTTCCTAAATTTCACTTATTTAGGGTAACATTTATATTTGCATTATTCATACTAAAATATTACATTTCATTCCATCTAAGAAATTTAAAGTATAAGGAAAATATTTACATTACGATTTAGTTATTAAATATTTCTATTGTTGTCGACTCACAATCTGCATTTTAACTGTTGAGAAATATTTTATTATTAAAGTGTTTCTTGACTGGTGCCAGCACCAGGCCTCTGGGAGGGTCACTTCCTTGCTCTGCCAGTGCCACAGATCCAGAGAGCCACCCCTTCAGCCAGTTTCCTGAGGGTACCTGCCCAATATTTCCCCACCCAGGTGAGACATGGGAAGTCACTGGCACCACCACCAATCCTCTGGGAGGGTCCCTTACTTGCGCTGCCACCATCACAGATCTGAGAGCCACCCCCTTCAACCAGTTTATGAGGGAACATGCCCAACATTTCCACCACCCAGGTAAGATGCTGGAAGTCACTGGCACCAGCTCCAGGTCTTTGGGATGGTCCCTTCTTTACGCTGCCTCCGCTGCATATCCGGACAGCCACCCACTTCAGCCAGGTTCCTAAGGGAAACCACCTGATCTTTCCTCCTCCAGGTGAGACACGAAAGTCACTGGTGTCAGCACCAGACCTGTGTGATGGTCCCTTCCTTGAGACTACGCCACCGCAGATCCAGAGCCAGCCCCTTCAGCCAGGTTCCTGAGGAAAATAGCCCAAATGTTCACCCACTCAGGTTAGATGCTGGAAGTCACTGGTGCCAGCACCAGGCCTCTGGAGAATCCCTTACTTGAGCTGCCACCACTGCTAATGGGGAGCTTTCCCCTTTAGCCAGGTTCCTGTGGGAAACTGCTTGAACTTTCACCCTCCAGGTAAGACCCCAAAGTCACTGGTACCACAACAGGCCTCTGGGAGGGTCCTTTTCTTGTGCTGCTGCTGCCACATATCCAAGAACCACCCCCATCAGCCAGGTTCCTGAGGGAAACCTCCCGACATTTCACCCACCAGGTGGGAATCGACATCACTGCCACCAGCACAGGCCTTGGGAGGGTCCTGTCCTTGGGCTTTCACCGCTGCAGATCTGGAGAGCCACACCCTTCAGCCAGGTTCCAGAGGGAAACCGCCAACCTTTCCCCCTACAGGTGAGACACGGAAGACACTGGTGCCAGTGACAGGCCACTGGGAGGGTCCCTCTGTGCGCCTCCGCCACTGAAGATCAGGGGAGACAACTCTTCAGCCAGGTTCCAGAGGGAAACTGCATGACCCTTCCCCCTCCAAGTAAGTCACTGGCACCAGCACCAAGCCTAAGGGAGGGTCCCTTCCATGCGCTGCAGCATGGTACACTCAGAGAGTCACCCCCTTCAGCCAGATTCCTGAGGGAAACAGACTGACCTTTCCCCATCCAGGTGAGATGTGGATATCACTGGCAACAGCACCAGGCCTCTGGAAAGGTTACTTTCTTGCACTGCTGCTGCCAAAGATCTGAAGAACCACCCCTTCATCCAGGCTCCTGAGGGAAAACGCCAGATCTTTCACCCAACCAGGTGAGACGCTGGAAATACTGGTGCCAGCACCTGGTGTCTGGGAGGGTCCATTCCTTGCACTGCCACCACCGCAGATCCAGTGAGCCACCCCCTTCAGCCAGGTTCCTGAGGGGACATGCCTCACCTTTCCCTCACCCAGATGAGATGCCAGAAGTCACTGGCAATATCACCAGCCCTTGGGAGGGTCCCTTTCTTGCACTGCTGCTGCCGTAAATGAGGAGCTACCCCCTTCAGCCAGGCTCCTGAGGGAAACGACCTTAGCTTTCCCCCTCCATGTGAGACATGGAAGTCACTGTCACCAGCATCAGGACTATGGGAGGGTCCCTTCCTTGCACTGCCGCCACAGCAGATCCAGGGAGCCAATCCTTCAGCCAGGTTTTTGAGGGAAACCACCTGACCTTTCCCCTTCCCGCTGAGATGTGGAAGTCACTGGCACCAGCACCAGGTATCTGGGAGGGTCCCTTCCTTGCACCTACACCACCGCAGATCTGGGGATCCACCCCTTTCAACCAGGTGCATAGAGGGAGACTGCCAAAACTTTTCACCTCCTGGTGAGATGATGAAGTCACTGGCACCAGCACCCACCTCTGGGAGGGTCCCTTACTTGTGCTATGCAGCATAATTCCAGAGAGCCACTCGCTTTAGTCAGCTTCCAGAAGGAAATGGCCTGACCTTTGCTCCTTGAGGTGAGACGCAGGAGTCACTGGCGCCAGCACCAGGCCACTGGGAGGGTCCCTTCTGTGCGCTGTCGCTACTGCAGATCCAGAGAGCCACCACCTTCAGCCAGGTTGCAGTGGTAAGCTTCCCGACATTTCCCCCACACAAGTGAGATGACTGGAGTCACTGGCACCAGCACCAGGCCTCTGGGTGGATTCCTTACTTGCGTTGCCCCTGTTGAAAATGAGGAGACACCACCTTCAGCCAGGTTCCTGAGGGAAACTGTCTGACCTTTCCTCCTCCGGGTGAGACACCAATAGTCTCTTTTGCCGGCACCGGTCTGAGGGAGGGTCACTTCCTTACACTGCCGCTGCCTCAGATCCAAGAGCCACCCCCGTCAGCCAGGTTCCTGAGGGAAACTGCCGGATCTTTCCCCTACCCAGGTGAGATGTCGGAAGGCACTGGCGGGAGCACCTGGCCTTTGGGAGGGTCCTTTCCTCGTGCTGCCGACACCGAAGATCGAGTCAGTCATCCCCTTCAGCCAGGTTCCTGAGCAAACCCGATTGACCTTTCCCCCACCCAGGTGCAATGGAGGAAGTCACTGTGCCAGCACCAAGCCTCTGGGAGGGTCCCTTCCTTACGCTGCCACTGCTACAAATGTGGAGTCACCCCCTACAGCCATGCTCCTGAAAGAAACCACCTGACCTTTCCCCCTCTAGGTGAGATGCAGAAGTCACTGGCGCCAGCATGAGGCCTCTGGAAGGGTCCCTTTTTTGCACATCTGCTGATGCAGATCTGTAGAACCAAGCATGTAGCCAGGTTCCTGAGGGAAACCGCCAGTCTTTCCCCCTCCAGGTGAGACGCAGGTCACTTGCACCAGGACCAGGCCTCTGGGAGTGTCCCTTCCTTGCGTTGCCACATCTGCAGATCTGGAGAGCCACCCATTTCAGCCAGGTTCCTGAGGGAAACCGCCTGACCTTTCACCCTCCAAGTGAGGTGCAGAAGTCACTGGCGCCAGACCTCTGGGAGTGTCCCTTACTTGGGCTGCCGCCTCTTTAGATCCGAAGAGCCACCCCCTTTAGCCTAGTTCCTGAGGGAAACCACGGAACTTTCCATCACCCAGGTGAGGTGCCGGAAGTTACTGTAGCCAGCACCAGGTTTGTGGGCAGGTCCCTTCCTGCAGCACTGCTGCTGCAGCAGATCCAGAGAGCTACCCCATTCAGCCAGGATCCTGAGGAAAAAACTTGACCTTTCCGCCTCCATGTTTTACATGGAGGGGGAGTCACTGGCACTAGCACCAGGCCTCTAGGAGGGTCCCTTTCTTGTACATCTGCTGCCACAGATCTGGGGACCCACCCTCTTCAGCCAGGTTCCTGAGGGAAACTGTTGGATATTTTCCCCAGTAAGGAGAGACGGTAGAAGTCACTAGCACCATCATCTGGCCTCTGGGAGGGTCCTTTCCTTGTGTTGTCACTGCCACAGTTCCAGGGAACCACTCCCTTAAACCAGGTTCCGGAGGGAACCTGCCCGACATTTCCCCACCTCAGGTGAGATGCTAGAAGTCACTGGCACCAGCAACAGGCCTCTGGGAGAGTCCATTCCTTGTGCTGCTGCCACTGCAATTGGGGAGCCACACCCTTGCCAGGTTCCTGAGGGAAACCGCCTGACCTTTCCCCCTACAGTTGAGACGTGGAAGTCACTGTCACCATCATGAGTCCTCTGGGAGTGTCCCTTTCTTGCACCTCACCACCACAGATCCTGGGAAGCCACCCCCTTCAGCCAGTTTCCTGACAGAAACCACACGAACTTTCCCCCTCCAGATGAGATGCAGAAGTCACTGGTGCCAGCACCAGGCCTCTGGGAAGGTCCCTTCCTTGTGCGGCCACCACAAATCTTGACAGGCACCCCCTTTAGCCAGGTTTCTGAGGGAAACTGCCAACCTTTCCTCCACCCAGGCGAGATGCCAGAAGTCACTCTCGCCAGCACCAGGCCTGTAGGAGGGTCCCTTCCTGCGCTGTTGCTGCCACAGATTCGGAGAGCCACCCCCTTCAGCCATGTTCTGAGGGAAACCACCTGACATTTCCGCCTCCAGGTGAGATGCAGAAGTCACTGGCACCAGCATTAGGCCTCTGGGAGTGTCCCTTTCTTGCCCCTCAGCCACCATAGTTCTGGGGAGTCACCTCCTTCAACCAGATTCCGGAGGGATATTGCCTGAACTATCCCCCTCCAAGTGATACGTGGGAGTCACTGGCACCAGCAGCAGGCCCCTGAGAGGGTCCCTTTCTTGCTCCTCCAGCACCGTAGATCTGGGGAACCATCCCCCTTCAGCCAGGTTCCTTAGGGAAACCTCCTGAAATTTCCCCATTCAGGTGAGACTTGGAAGTCACTGGCGCCAGCACCAGGCTCTGGGAGGATCCCTTCCTTGCATTGCTGCCACTGCAGAGCCAGACAGCCACACCCTTCAGCCAGGTTCATGAGCTAAATCACCTCACATTTACCCCTCCAAGTCAGACTCGGAGGTCATGGCACCTGCACAAGGCCTCTGGGAAGGTCCCTTTCTTGAGCCACTGCCGTCACAGATCTGGAGATCCATGCTCTTCAGCCAGTTTCCTGAGGGAGACCGCATGAACTTTCCCCCTCTAGGTGAGATGCGGAAGTCACTGGCACCCGCGCCAGGCCTCTGGGAGGGTCCCTTTTTTGTGCATCCGCAGATCTGGGGATTCATCCTCTTCAGCCAGGTTCCTCAGGGAATCCGCCCAATCTTTCCCCCAGCAGGTGAGACTTGGAAGTCACTGGAGTCAGCTCCAGGCCTCTGGGCATGTCCCTTCCTTGTCCTACCACCACCACCGCAGATCTCGAGAGCCACCACCTTCAGCCTGGTTCCTGAGGGAAACCACCCGACGTTTCCCCCCACAAGGTGACACACTGGAAGTTACTGGAGACTGTACCACAAGTGGCACAGGAGCAAATTACTAAACTAAATTACTGACAATTGCTATCTGCAAACATTACTATCAACATGCCAACCATAATCGGATCCATAGTTTTCCAATATTTAGAACAAGTCAGAAAGCAAAACTCACAAGGAGAAAATCTGTGGATATGTAAGCAAGCCCTACAGAAAATAATCCATCACCACCAAAGAAAAGACAGTCACCATCCATAAAACACCAAGGAAAATATTTAAGAAATAATGTGTATATCAGACAAAATTTCTAATATGAACATGTTAAATGCACTCCAACAAGTAAGAGAAGAATCAGAAGAAAAAGGACAACAGAATGATAGAAGCATTTAATGCACAGAAGTAGAAACACATTAAAAAGAAAACATCAATATGCATAACCTAATTAACAAACTACAGAATGAAAATGAATACCTGAAACTGAAATTGAAAGAGACCCAGTATTTAAGGGCTGCAATAGATGAAGTAAAAAGTGCACGGAAAATCCATGGCAGCTGCTTAGTGAAATAGAAGAACAAATCAGCACACTTGAGGATACAGAAATAGAGAGGACAATGACAAAAAGAGAAAAACAAAGTAAGAAGACTGAAGAAAAGCTCAGAGATATGTCAGATTCCTTAAAGAAAAGAAAAAATAGTAATAGGAATCGCAGAAGGGGTGAAATGAGTCATTGGAACTGAAAGGCTTTTCAATATAATAATAGAGGAGAACTTCCCAAATCTGAAGAAAGAAATGAAAATAGATGTACGAGAAGTCAAAAGGACACCAAACTACTTTAATGAAAGAAAAGTCACAGCGAGACACATCATTGTAAAACTTCCAAGAACCCAAGATAAGGAAAAAATAATGAGAATGGTTAGAGAAAAGAAACAGAAAACCCACAAAGGAAAATCCATTTGAATGACTTCAGATTTTTCTGAAGACACACTCCAGGTAAGGAGAGAATGGAGTCACATCTACAAAAAACCCCAAGAAAAATTGTGCCAGCCAAGCATACTCTATCTTTCCTCTATGAAGGAAAAATTGAAACTTCTCTGACAAGCAAAGTCTACAGAAATTTGCTACCACCAAGCCTCCACTCCAAGAAATTTTGCAGGAGGCCACAAGATCAAAACCATAAGAAAAATACAAAAATAAATAAATAAATAAATAAACAAACAAACAAATAAACAAACAAACAAACAAACAAATAAATAAATAAATAAAATGACCCAAAATGACCACCAGAAAACCGTTAGAACGCAAACATCAATAATCACCCTAAATGTCAATGATCTAAACTCAGCAGTCAGAAGATGAAGAGTTGCAGATAGGAACAGAAAATAGAACCCAACATTCTGCTGCCTTCAAGAAACACATTTGATCTCTAAGGATAAGCATAGACTGAAGGTGCAAGGCTGAAAAACTACACTACAAGAAAATGGCCACCACACGAAAGCAGGGGTTGCCAGTTTTATATCAGACAGAGCAGACTTCAAATTAAGGAAAGTAACAAAACATAAAGTCAGTCACTACCTAATGGTTAAAAGGTCAATCCACCAAAAAGACATAACAATAATCAACATATATGCACCTAATGAGGGAGCACCAAAATTCATAAAATGACTGGTAGAACTGAAATCAAATATTGGTGAGAATCCATATGTAGTAGGAAATTTTAATATGCCACTCTCAACAAAAGACAGATCAACAAAACAGAAACTACACAAAGACACAAAAGCTTGAAAGGAAGAGCTAGATCAAATGGACCTAATAGATATATACAGGAAACTGCACCCACAAGGAAGAGAATACACATTCTTTAAATGCACATGCTTCATTCTCTAAAATTGACCATATATTAGTCCACAAGATAAACCTGAACAAATACACAAAGATTATAATAATAGCAACCTTTTTCTCCGTTCATAAGTCATCAAATTTGAAATCAACAATGAAAAGAAAATAAGGAGAGTAAACACTACATGCAGACTGAACAACAGGCTTCAGGAAGATCACTGGGTAAAAGAGGAAATCAAAGAAGAAATAAATCTTACATGGAGGCAAAAGACAATGACGACACAACATTACAAAATGTGTGGGATGCCCACAAGCAGTATTAAGAGGAATACAAGCAATACAGGCCCAATAAAAAGAATTGAAACAGCCCAAAGAAATACTCTAATCTCCCAACTTGAGGACTTAGAAAAAGAGGAACAAAAAATCCAGAACCCAGCAGAATACAATAAATAACAAAAATAAAAGCAGAGATTAATGAAATAGAAAACAAAAAGACCATCAAGAAGATAAACAAAACCAAAACGAGAGAGGAGGAGGGGGAAGAAGGCAGGGGAGGTGAAGAGTACAAAAGATC
>PVHY01028798.1:0-14887 GCA_004024945.1 Uropsilus gracilis | reverse complement strand
TTCCATGTGCAGTCACTAACCTCACTATAGACATAGCATAAGTAAGAAAACTTATGTTTGTTACTGCATCAAAGCTAATCTACCCTGACTAACTGATTTTTAAAATGTATCCCCAATTACATTTCATAGTAAACAGCATAAATTCATTTAGAAAATATCCTCCAGGATTCCTGGGGTGCCACTCAACTCATAAAGGATTAAGAGCAGTGCTAGATAAATTCTTTCTAAGTTCCAAAGTCATTATAATTACCCATCTATACACAAGAATACTTTACATTTTATAGTGTCTGCAAGTTTAATGCTTCAGCTCCCACCTCTCTGGTTTTACTGTACATATTCATCCTTATTTTCCCTTCCTGCTCATCTCCAGGGATGTGGGGATCCTGACAAACCAGGTGCATTATCATCATCATACCTTTGTTCATCAGTTCTCAGATTCTGGAATGTTCTGTCTTTTCTCCTTGGTTATTTAAATTCTTCCAATATTTCAAAGCCTTCCAATATTTCAAAGTAAGTTGTTTCTTACTTTCAGGTATCCTTACTGATTTTTGCTATTATGACATTACCTGACTTTGACCAATCACAGCAAAATTTTATTTTCTTTCCACCCAATTTTTGGCACTGAAGTTTTGGGCCTCTTTGCTTTGTTCTCAAATTCCAGGGCAAATATTTTCAGTTGAGATTATAGAGGTACTTGCTAACAATTCTATATAAGAATTTAACTGCATGTAGTATTTATTTCAAGATAAATTTGATTCTTAAGGATTTAATGACTTCTATCTGATAGACTCCAGTCTTACCCATTCATCATCAGTCAAGTTAATAGCAGTCAAACTGCCTGGGTTTGAATTCCAGTTTACCATGTAAAAGCTGGTAAGCTAGCATGTCTGTATCTCTAAATGTAGATTCAGGGATAATAATAATAACACCAACCACATGGAATTGTTGTGAATGTACAATGAATTAATAAGGCAATTAGAATAGAGTCCGAAGCATGCAGACACTCAATAAATATTAATTGTTATCACGATTACTACTCATGAAAACATTTATCTTCTCTCCTCAACAGCTCTTTAACTTTCAGATAACTAAACCACAGCCTTAGTATTCTCATTTGTCGTAGCTCTGGACTCAGACTTGGATACTAAGGTAAGACATAATAAAATAAAATATAATGAAATAAAATATAATTTCAAAGATCTGAAAATAAAATAATAAAAAATAACCCAATATATTTATTGAACTGAGCACATCTAAATGAGATAAACATGCTCTCCATTTGCTTGGCTGAATTAAACATACTATGAAACTATATGGCTCTTTTAATAGTCATTTTTTTGTGGTCAAAAAATCCATAGTTATCATTTAATTCCTTCAAAGAAGAGAACAAAAGGATTTCTGACTAGTTGAAGGGACTTGCAAAGTTTGAAGGACATGCTTCTGCTATTCACTAAGTCCAGTAAATATTATGGGAGAGACCATATCAGGAACTCTAAGTAAAAATGTAAGCACTGAAAATATATTGGAAACAAAGATAAAAGGATCACAGCGATAGCCCTTGAAAATTACAAGCTTATTATAAAATGCTAAGAAATAGCTTTTGAATGTTCAGAAACTGTGATTTTTTAATGCATATAAACATACACATATAAACCACATTAAGATTTGTGTTATACATTAGTTCATCACGTACACTTTTCTATATCATGCTATCACATCACTGAAGAGGAATTATTTAGTCTAAAACCTACACATGGGTCAACAGTTTATTCTTTTAAAAAATAACATTAAGTAACCTCTGCACCTGCTTTGTCAGGGACTTTAAGTCCAAGTTGAGAGATGCTAATATTGTTATAAGACCCAATACAGAAAGCAAACAGGACCTGGTGGAGGAGAATTCTCAGTTTCACTCCATTTTAAAGAAGGCTCCAAGTTGAAGAGACATGGATGAAGCTGAGGGCTTAGGAAGAGTAAGCACTTTGGGCTACAAGGTACAGGAAGAGACCCAAAGTTGATCTGATGAAATCATTGTATAAAACAGGTTTCTGAGCCCTGTATCTCTGGTGGCTAAGAGCTTCATTTTGCTTCAAGCTTCCAATGACTCTTCCTCGTTCTAACTAGCTGAATTTACCTGTGTTTTTATTTATATACATTTCAAAGAGGAATCCAACCTCTGGTACTAGAAATTAGGATGAAGGTAAATCGGAGGTGGGTTATGGTTAAAAAATAAGAGAAGGTCATTTGGGGCATGTAGCGATATTTTATTTTTGATTTGTATACCCATCACACTGGTTTTCCCTTTCCTATTTGTATTAATTGATTTGTGCAAGTATTACTTGTGTGATTTTCTGTAGTTTTATCTCAATAACACTTATATTTTTCAAAATGTCAATTGGTATCACTCTAAAGGTTTTCCTGTATTTAGGTGTGTCTCCTATTTCTAGCCTCCCTGTCACAATCTTAGTTGAATTAGAAAAACAATATATTTTTTCTTGTATTATCACTAGCAATTAGCATTAACAGTCATTACCAGTGCCATAATTAATAACTGAATGACAAAAATGTGAGTCACATGATCAAAATATGAGAACCAACAAGAGTAAGGCAATTAAACCTTGTCAATAATCATAAGATTAAAGGGAATGAAAGAGATTCCTTAACTTGTACAGCATGTCTATCAGGAGGTAGGTACTGACTGCAATTATTTATTGCCTACAAATTTAAAATTAATATTGAAGTTGAAAATATTGGCGGCATCATGGGTATATTTTCATTTAAAATGGCTCTCCATCAGTATGTGGTCAGATCACATTTCATAATTTACAAATAGAAACTTTCTGGTAATAGTAACCTTAGGTTTATTTTGAAATGCTTATCGAGATTCTTCTATTTGACAGAATTTTCCATTCTGGAGATACAGATATAAATTTAATGAGTTCCTTTCCTCAAGGCATTCACTTCTCAGTGGGGAGACAGAAATGTATATGTAATAAGTGTTATCTTAAGGATTAGCACAAAGTACCAGGGAAAGATTTAGAAGAAGCTATACTTCAGATGAAGATGATGTCCAGACATGATACTTTTCTACAGTTTCAAACTAAGCAGATCTTTTGACCTCAAATATTTATCTTAATATGAGTTATGATGTTATACACCTTAAGGCCATGAAAGCAGAGAGTTCATTAAAAACGCACAGTTTTGACCTGAGGATATAGGATAATCACAGCTATTTGAGGGATGTTGGTATCTCATGTTCCCTGTGACACTGAAGGCAGAAATAGGCTCCATAATTCATTGCTCTATTACTTATGGTAATTTCTCGATTCTACCTACTCAATCTGTGTTGATTTTTGGAACTAGAGATATGGCTGTGGTTTCTGGCATCATATCTAACATATGATGACACTGAAAGTTATCATCCCCATGCTTATTAGAAAAATCTAAACCATTAGAGACCCACAACTTTGATACTTAGAAAGGGAGAGCAGTGCATCTGTAGACACCATTGCCATTTGTTAATCTGGAGCCATAAACTAGTAGGAATTCTCACACAGTAATATTGATGAATTGCTGAAGGCTGAGTTAGAGTTCTGACTTCCTAGGGATGACAGTGGTGAGAGGTGGCCCACAGCTGCCTGGGCTTTGCCTGCAGGAAGATACAAGAAGGATCTCCTTGTGCCTTTAGCAAGAACAGAGAAGAGTAAACATTGTAAAACAGGCCCAGAGCCTTCTCCACAACAGAAAATCTCTTCTCCAGAGGAGAGGGTTTTTGCCAGAACTTTATCCCAATTGGGGGAAGAAAACTTCTTTCCTTTTAACTCCCTCCAGCCTTCTCAGCTCAGGGGGAAAAACTTCAAGATCAACAGGTCAAGAAATCAATTGCAATGCTTAGCCAGGCAAGGGAGTAGGAGGCAGAGGAATACAAACATTTGTGAAAGTCATGGACCTGTGTAAAGACAGAGATTTAATCATAAGATTGTAGAATATTGTTCTCTACACCTTCCCACCATAACAACATAATTACAGGGTAATAAATGAGGAAAAACACCACCTGAAGACGTACAGTGATCATACTTTGATTCACGCAGGACAGTTCTGGTTTTGTAGATTTTCTCTAAAGTAATTTTCAATGTTTTTCAAAACTATTTTCAAACTGCATGACTCCTTTCCTTTTCATTTTGTCTGTTAAATGTAATGAATCAATTTACAGTTTGCATACAGAAAGTGTATGTAACCGGGTGGTGTCCAGGGAAAGAGGAGATTCCAGGGTCCCTGCCCCAACCTAAGGGTGGAACTGAGCAGGGAGGGGAAGTTAGATAGAAGGGGTAGAAGGGAAGAAGGGGAGGGGCAAGAAGACCTAGAGGAGATACATGGAGCTGAGAGATACGCGAAGAAGCTGTGATTACTTCTCAGTCTTGGACTTGTACCAGGGACTTTAGGGAACAAGAAAGAAGATACTTGAAAGAGACAGAGACAGGGGTGAGAGACCCTTGGTATGCTGACAATGACAATCTTTGTCTTGATGTTTATATTCCTCTTTTCCTTCCAGACTTGCCTGGTACCTTCTGCCTCTTTCCTATGGGTCCCACCAGAAGGTACTTTAGACTCGTGGCAAGCTTTTGGGTTTCAGTAGTCCTCCTTTGTCAACTCTGTTTGGTTGGGCATTTACCCATAAGGGTGTGGTTAATTTGGGGTGTTTAATTGAAAATTATTTAAAATCTATTCTTTCTTTTCTTCTCTCTGTATTGCACGCTAATTGTATTAGTTTCTTTTATTGAAGGTTGTAAGCATTACTATGTTTAATCTTGGTGTGGTGGATAGCACAACCTATTTAAACCTAGAAGGTTTGGGGGATCTTGGGGTATTCTTCACTTTGCTTTATAACAAAGGGTAGCATAGCCTAAGTTCTAAAGTATGTAATTTGTAGATATTGAAATAGCATTCTTAAAATTCATCAAGATTTCTCCCTCCCTCCTCCTGGCAGGTTGACATCTGTCAAGACAGACTTTCCTCAACAAGGACTTACATTTGGTGAAATTGGACTAGCTGATAAAGGACAGTAAAAAGGTTAAAGTAACAATGCCTTAAGATAGAGAAGTAGTACTTTAGTTGGGTATCCTCCTCAAGTGAAAGAATGTCCTCCTTCATTGAATTCCAGGTTGGCAGTAGTGGCAGCAAACATGAGATCTCCTGTTGAGTGGTGCAGACAACTCTTAGTTCAGCAGGGAAAAGTGGGAGGCCATGGTTACACTGGCAACTTGGAGATAAAGATAAGACAAGGATGGCTTTCAGACTGCAACCCAGCTGGGAAGGAATTCTCATGGCCGCCTTCATGGTATTTAAATCCTCAATATCTAGGAAAAAGAATTCTCATGAGAAAAAATATCTGCAGTACTGTGCTTATATTAGTCACTTGAATATAAATTATTCATCAAGAGACCTTCTTAATACAACAAACAGAAAGTCTAATGAAAGTTTAAATATCCTTCCCAAAGAAAAATGATGGGCAGAATTCAATTCAATTCTATTTCCCTTATCTTCCTTCTTGGAGGGTTTGACTAAACAAATTTCAACCCAATACTCAAGATGAACTGATTATCATGATCATTTAATTTGGAGCATTTCAAGTTGAGGTATATGCAATTAAGAAGCCATCTTATGCTACTTATTTTTCTTGAAATGTAGAGGATATAAAGCACCGAGTTCTTACCCAGAAGTGAATAGATGTATGTCTTCATATTATCCTTTTATCCTTTTATCCACTGGTTTTCACAGAGTAATCCAGTGACCAGCAGCATGGGTCCTACCTGGGAACTTGTAGGAAATAAAAAGTCCACTCCACCCAAACCTACTGAGTTAAGCACTCTAGGCCCAGGAATCACGTATTCACCCAGGTGACTGTGGAGCACATGGAAAATGGAGAATTTTTTTTCTGTAGCCTCATTCTCTGTTTCCTTTTAAGCAAAATAAAGAGGAATAAATAAATGTGATTATTTTCTAGTTATATTTAACTTTTAACAACATAAACATTTTTAAAATTGTCCAAGACCATCTACTACAGGAGAGATTTGACTGAAATACTTATCCTACTGGGGAAGCAATCTAACAGGGTGGCCCCAGGGAAAGGAGAGGTTCCAGATCCTCTACCCTACCAAGGGTAAGTAGAGTGGAGCAGGGAGAAGCTAGAGGAGAGAGAGCACGATGATGGAGGTCTGGAGGAGGCCCGTGGAGCAGAGAGACGTGAAAAAAGTTGCATTTGCTTCTCAGCCTGAGACTTGCACCAGGGTCTTGGGAAACACAGAAGGAGGTGTATGACAAAGACAGATGCAGGAGCGAGACCCATGGGGAAACTGACAATGATGGCCTTGATCTTGAATTTTGATTTTGCTCTTTTTCTTCTAGACCTCCCTGGTCCCTTCTGCCCCTTTCTTATGGGTCTTCGCTAGAAGGTGCCTTAGACTTGTGGCGAGCTTCCAGCCTTAGTGGTCCTGATGTAGATTAACCCTGCATAGCTGGGAATTTACCTCTGACGGGATAGATATCTTTGGGGGTTTCATTTAGCTATATTCTTTCTTTCTCTTTTCTTTGTTGTATCCTAGTTGTTTCAAAGTTCTTTTCTACTGACATTTTTATGCATTAGAGTATATTTTGTCTTGTGATGGATGGCTGAATCCATTTAATGCTCTCAGATTTAGTGGCCCCAGGGTGCTCCATAACTTGCCCTAAAACAGTAGAAATATTGAAAAGAATTAAATAAGGTCTAACTTCTGAGTTGATAGCACCCATTCCAGCATGCTAAGCATCAAAACTTTTAATTTTTTTTTTTTTTTTAGAAAGCATGCTCAGCACTATAACTAAAGACTGCCCTCCATACCACTCAGGATTACATACACTGTTTACAATAATTCTATGTTATAATCATAGAAAAAGGGGCAATTGGATTGCTAGTTTGAATGCTTTGGAGAAACTCCGAATTCAGGACTGTTTTTGGCAGCTACTGGATAAAGGTCATTAAGTATCAAAAAAGCATGTAAGATGTTAGGAAAGGTGGAATTAAACAATTTTGGCTGTCAGATGCAAAATATGAACAGAAAATGAGTGAAGAGAAATCCATTTATTACTCTAGATAGAAACCCCCCCCTCTACCCCATGACATAAAAGTGGTCATTTGAGGAATAAACATTTTTCAGTAAAGTGCAAAAGCAGCTGCAAAGATAATCACCCTTCTTTATAAGCCATAATTCAGGAAAGATGTCTGTTTCTGTCATATTTGCCAGAAAAGCACTCCACCTACCCTCAGCACAGCTCATTCAGTCTTCTGCAAGGTTTGGTATGGGGTCAGGAGTGCTGAATGGGTGAACTTTTAGGGAAAGAACCTCAGACTGCTAGAGAAAGAAGGAGAAAAATACCAGTGCATTATCAACCTCATTCAGAAGCATATACTGGGTGGCCCTAAAAAAAGATTCCAGTAGCCATTTCTTATGGATATACCTATAATTATGAAAAGTACAAATTTCCCTTAACCTTGTCCTTTAAGCTATTTGTGGGTGTAGAGGTTTATTTTGGGCACTCTGTATTTTCTGTTTTTTGGTGACAATGAATTTTCACGTGGGTTTTTATTTTCCATGAGCTATTAATAAGTAAAACTACATAAACTTGACTTCTATAGATTGATGTTTTTTGAAGAAGTAGAAAATGATGGTTTATCTTTACTTACATTTTATATTAGCAACAACAGAGCTTGATTCCATGTCTTAGCCAAAAGCATCTATTAATTGGAGAGTAAGTTAAGAATAATTTCTAGACTTGGATTTAAACCTGTCTATCATTAAGGAAAGTTCAACACTGACATAACTATCAGCTCAAGATCACTTCATTTTAAGAGATCTAACTTTGCTTAGAAAAACAAAAATCAGTATCTTTGGAAAGTAGACATAACATTTCTATGTTTATTTCCATTTTTTTAGAACCCCCATTTATTCAGATTCAAGTGAAAATCACATATAAAGCAGGGAAAAGCAAAGTCCTTATTTTACCTTTGGGAGAAGAATGTGAAGGTAAGAAATGGATTTAGATTCAAACAAGGTCCCAGCACCACCCTTCCCCAAATTAAAGATGTTGCATAAGTTAATTAACTTCACTGTGCATCACTGTATTTAAATATAAAGATACAGCCCATAGTGCTACTGTAAGAACCAAGAGACAGATGACAGAAAGGAATACTTCATATGTCATACCGACTTAAACTATGCTCAGTATATGTTAGTTATCTTCCTTTTCAAAAATAGAATTTCCATCCCCAAGTAAAAATTCAACACAATTTAATCATAGTCAATTTCTTCCTTTTTTCCCATCCTCTTTCTCTTCCTCTTCATTCTCTCTCTCTTGCTCGCTCACTCTTTCTCTCATCCAGAAATTTACACCAAGAATGTTTACAGTTGACAAGTGAAGTCATTTTGAAATATAGTCAGAGAGCAATCACAGATATATAACTTAATTTTTTTAAAAATTTCAACTAGATCAAAGACCCTTGAATTAGACTCTATGCTATTGTCTCATAAGAAATCGTCAAGAAAGACAACTGCTTAAAAATTGATGACTATGGAGTTTTAGCAAAATATAAATAGTTTCCCTTCATCCTTTCTAAACTGTCATACCATTTATGTATAGAGTCAAGAATAGTTTAAGCTTAAAACATAGATCAACTCTAGTCTTTAACCATTTACTTCATCTTCTTTTTTTCCTTACATAAAAACCTACTTTTATCACTCTTTGGGGAGCTGTTTAGGTTTTGTAGCTGAATTTGTAATGTTTTTGATCTCAAGTAAATACACGTTGGCTTTTCTGTTGCCTCCTGAACATAGTAAAGTTGATAAGACTTCACTAATATTGAGACACCATACAAAACAATGTGTGAGCAAGATGATACTGGTGTTCAGACAATTAATGGACTCTCTGTACAAAAACAGACAAAAAAAATCACCTACTCAAAGAACAACCATAATGTTCTGAACAGACATTTCTCCAAAGACAACATATGGAAAATCAATAAGTTCATGAAAAAATTCTCATGCTCATTTATTGTCAGAGAATGCAAATCAAAAACACAATTAGATATCACCTCACACCTGTATGATTGGCCTATATCCAAAAAAACTGGTGAGGATGTAGGAAAAAATTAAACCTTTAATACTCTTGGGGATGTAAATTTGTTCAGCCTCTCTGAAAAACAGTATGGAGTTTTCTCAAACTATTGAAAATAGATCTGCCATTATGTCCAGCAATTCTACCCTTAAGTTGGTATCCAAAGACTTTGTAATCATAACTTTGAATTGATATAAACAGCTCTATGTTCATTGCAGCAATGATGCAATAGTAAAGATATGGATACAACCCAATTGCCTTGTGATGAGAAATGATTGACTAGAGGGAGAGTGTACTATCTATGATAACATTGTAAAACTGGAGGGGATTATGTTAAGTGACATAAGTTGGAAAGAGAAATAAAATACCAGATGACCTCACACATATGTGAAATATTAAAAAAACAAAAACAAAACAATAACAAAACAAAGGAAGAGACAAAACCAAAATCCTTGACATCTGATTGCAGACCTGAGGTTATCAGAGGAAGGGGAAAGTGGTAAAGGGAGGCCCAATGAACCATATGGAAGTGTTACTGGAATTTGCATGATGAGCATGGTATAGCAACATACATTTGAGGAGATGTGAAACAAAATCATAAGTGCTATAAACCAATGTTATCTCAAAAATAAATAAATGTCATAAAAATAAAAGCTTACAAAGAAAAAAAAAATCATATTAGATGACTTTACAAGTGATAAATCAATTATGCCAAGAGGAGATGGATATTCTGACTGAGAAAAAGTCAGAAGGACCCAATCAGGACTTGACTAGGAAGACAGTGGGAAAGACTATGCCAGTTTGAGGGTAGAATTGATAAACAAAATGGAAGAAGCAGTTTAAGCATTTTTATGGGATGCAATTTTGGTTAAAGACCATTGTGCAAGTTGGAAACTTATTGAAGTTGATAGAAAGAAGTGAGGTTATCTGGTGATGAATCTTTTACTTGAAAACTATGGTATTTGAATTTTACCATGAAGAATATTGGCTGAGACTGTAGTTTTAGAGGATAGACATAATTAGATCTCCATTTTTGAAAAGTATCTATAACTGTAAGAGGGTAATCTGAGAGAAAATGGAGTTCCCAAGTTCTCTGCCCCACCCTAAGGAAGTATAGAACTGAACTGGGATGGGAAGAGAGGATACAGGGAGATGGAAGTAAAGGGAGCAAGAATGAGGAGGTACATTGAGCAGAGACATGTGAAGAAGCTACACTTGATTTTCAGTGTTGGGCTTATACCAGAGACTTGAGAGACATGGAAGAAGATATTTGAAAGAGACATGAAGAGCCAGGGTAATCAACCTGTGGGGAGACTGACAATGGCAACTTTTATCTTTACTTGAATTTTTATTTTTCTCTTTTTCTTCCATATTTACCTCGTCCCATCTTCCCCTTTCTTGCAGGTCCCCACCAAGAGGTGTCTTAAACTTATGGCAAGGTTTTAGGCTTTTGCAGCCCTGCTCTGAGCCATCCCTGTTTGCCTAGGGACTTATCCTCAAGAGGATAATTTAAGGTATTTAGTTGAAATTTGGGGGGTGTTTGTCTCTTTCTCATCCCTTCTCTTTATTGCACACTGATTGTATTGAAGTTATTTTCTGTTGAAAGTCTTAAGCATTAGAGTGTGTTTTGTCTTGATGCAGTAGATGATAGAATCCTTGAGGGTGAGCGGGTTTAGGGTCCCCAAGGTACTCTATACCTTGCCATGTAACATCCCTACAGGGTAGAAGGAATTTAATCAAATATTCTAAAGAAGAGCCCTAATCCTTTGGGGTAAATATAATCTTCAGGTGTTCACACACCTCTAATGCTATATATATGCTTTTGGGTGTATGTGGATTTACACCTTTTTTTTTTCCTGGATGGTCAGATTCATTAAAGGTGCTCATGAGTCCAAAGGTAAATGTTTAAAAACTAGTTATTAAAAAAAAAATTAGTGGGGAACTCAGTCAGGAAACCATTGTACATATTTGAGTGAGAGGTAATATAATTAAATAATGCCAATGAAAGTAGTGGAGGGGGAAGATTGAATTTGAGGGATATTCAATAAGAACCATGTATATAGAACTTGGTAACCATTAGGATATGGAGGATACAAGAAACAGCAAGTTCTGAGTTTCCCAAATTACTGGCTGAGGGATTATTTCATAAAAGTAAAGTTGAAGGAAGAATGGGATTTCAAAAATTATGGTGAAATAATTCCTGAAATATTTGATTTAAAAATTTAGGGCTTAATCCAGTAGATACACAAAAGGAAATTGAATATAAGGTTTTTGAAATGATAGAGAATCATAGCCATTAGGGACACTAGAACATTTGAAGAGTTCAAATGAAATGATAGAGAATCATAGCCATAGGGACACTAAAACATTTGAAGAGTTTAAGAAAAGGAGATTGTAGATAGATCAAATAAGGAGTCATCACACAGACAGAAAATATGGCAAAGAGAAATTCCCAAAATGTTCTTGATTGCATTTACTTCTGAACTGTATGATGTGGAAAAGCAACAAGAAGGCAATGATCTGAGGGTTTTTTTTTTGTTTGTTTGTTTTTGTTTTTTTTCAAAAATTGTAGACTACTTTATTGATAAAACAACTGCCCAATCAGTTCCCTTATAATTGGACAAATCCGTAAGAGCTTGTTTCCTACAAAAGACCTACTAAGTGGTTAAGTAGAACAGGTACAATTGTTTCTCTCCTTAGATTCTTGTGCTTTTGATTCTCCCATTTTTGAATATTTAGGCAATAGTTTGGAACTTTGCTGCAAAGGCAACATCTTTATTTAATTCTTACTGATTCTAGGTCCCTTCCAATGGGGATACAAATGATTTCTCAGCTTTCTTAAACACATACATTTTATGAATACTTATGTTGCATACTAACCCAGGCAGAATATAGGAAAATATCTTAAAATTTCTGTGCCTTAGTCTCCTTGGCAATAAAATAGGGCCGCTGATGGCTACAATTGCATAGAATATTAATGAAGATTAAATAATTTATATGTAAAGTTTTGAATCCTATCTGGTACAGATATGTAAAAGATCAATAAGAAAAAGTAAGAGGTCAATAGATGTGAGCTTTCCTCCATCAGCATTTCATTAGAAAAAAAAAAAAAAAACAGTAAACAATGGCAGGCATGAGAAGGTAATATTTCTCATCTGTGAACTATCTGAAGGAACAGTCCAACTTAACTGGGTTCAGTAATTTATCATTTTCTTAAGCAATTGCCTTTTTGACTAGCCTGAGGTGCTGAGGTGCTGAGGTGCTCTGCTTCCAGTTGCAGGTCTATAAATTGACTGGGTCATTCCTTTGTCCCTCCTCTTTGCTGGCAAAATGGGCTAGCCAGAGTATGTTCTTCAGATGGTGATTGGAAGAGGAAAATGAGGGCAGATATTTCCAAAACAATAAGTATTTCAAAACCTTAGTTGCATGATGATGATAATGTCTCATGAAGTAAAGTACAGTAATTTATATAGTTGAGCCTCCAACCCAGGAACAAAGGAATCGGCTCCTCTTTGAGCATGAATGGGAAGATTGGATAATCCAAACTATCCCCAGCTATCATTCTCTATTATATCTTTCAAGTAAGCTTTATAACTTTTTCACATTATCTTTGGGGCCACCCAAGCACTTAGCATTGAATTTTGCCCATTAGTAAGCTAGAAGTTTAATATTGGAAGAGATAAATATAGTTTTATTAATCACATGTATTTGTTGATAATTTGATTGATTGAGCTATTCGTCATAGAAGAAAGAACATGCTTCAACATTATCACTAAACCCACAGTCATAAGCCATTTATTATCCTTGATAGCTGCTACAAAAATATTAAATTAATTTGCATTTTGGGAAGAGAGGAGGTTTTTATGGAGTACCAACTTTTTTTTCTCTTAGACAAGTCAGGACTTAATTCTAATCCCTTTTGGAATAATGGACTACCTTTCCATGTCATAAAAGATGTATATGATCTTAGAATTGTAAGAATCATATAATCCTTAATTTTAAATTCTACCTTGCATCCTTTAAAAATGATTAGATTATAAAAAGAAATGGGAACTCAGCGGTTTTCAAAAAAAATTATGGGATAAAATAAATGAACACTCTTCTGATAAGAAAAAAAGGACTATTTTTTTAAGTAAGCCAAAACCTGGTTTCTAGAGCACTAGGTATATCTGCACTCAGAATAACTGATGCTATCTTAATTTTTATGCTAAAGGAATCTGTTCATCTTCTGATTTTAGACAAAAAATTCACAGTTGCAGTCATCATAATGAATTCAATAAATGCATCATGACACTGTATCTAAGGCATGTGACTTGTAAGAATTGACCAATTTTAGCCAATTTATTATTAAAGCTCACTCAGTAATTCATCAGATAGAATTTTATGGAAATAATATCATCTGAATGTTCATCAGTACATGTTGATAGAGTGCAGTGAAATGTTGAGTGTAATGTCAGATAAAAATTCTCTAAGTTCATATTCCTAGACTAGTTCTCCAGTCTATTTCTCCCTCTATGTTAAGTCCTAATCACTTGGATAACTTTATTCAGTTATAAGGGTGAAATCAGGGTAGGGATGAGCACAAGAGATTAAAATGATGGTTCACATGTGACATGGTGTTGGGAGAACCTTAGGGTACACATGATGTAAAAAATATATGTGTGTAATAAAATTTTTTAAAAAGATTCTCATAATTTAGCTTTATATAAAAGTAGTTTTATGTAACTATATCTATATAAAATATATAAATAATTTCAAAAATACATAGTCACATTTTTGACAAAATATTTGCCTTTGGAATTCCTGTTTTAGAAATTTCAGGGGAAAATTTAATGTTTTTTTTTTTTTTTTTTTTTTTTTTTTTTTTTTTTTTTTTTTTTTTTTTTTTTTTTTGAGACTATGTCTTGCTGTTTTTGCCCATGGAACCACAGGCTCATGTTGCCCAGGGTACCACAGACTCAAGCAATCCCCAGCCTCAGCTTTCCAGGTAGCTGGGATTACAGGTACATACCACCACACCCAACTATTTTTTTGGGACTAGGTCTCGCTACGTGCCCCCGGCGGGACTCAAACTGCAATCCCTGGCCCTGGCCGTGGCTTCCTAGGCTGCCACCTACAGGCATGCACCACCATGCCCCGCCTGAAAAGTTAATGTATTTTTGATAAAGAAATTAAAATATATACTGGGGCATCATGTTAAATGACAGCGTTATAAATGTTTGAAAAATGCACATTTTTTTTATAAGAGCTACTAGATTTTTGTGACAGGTCTGAGATTCAAAGTATAGAAACAACTACTATCCATAGAGATGAAAGGTGACAGATTCATAAAATTAGATTACTTTCAAAGCTGGATTATTCTCCTGTTTTTCCCTTTCATTTTGTAAAACATTTTTTTTGCACCTCACCTTTGCCTTCATTTTCTTTCTTTCACCTAAATCATTATCACTATTGATACTGATGTTTAAAAAGATTGACCTGCATGCAATGAGAAACCCCTTCTGATATTCAGCTTACATATATTTTTGGACTCCTCTCTAAAATACAATATCCAGATGATTATTTTTAATGGTGCCTCCTGGCTTTTACCCCCATGCATAGCTTTTGTGTGGGAAACTGGTAATGACTGCCATTACTTCTGTATACAACTTTCAAGTTTATTGCTCCTGCTGTGGGCAAAATCCTCTGGAATGCTGAAGATAACAACCTCTAAGCTTCAGAGCTCCACTCTGCCCACTTCACC
>PVHY01028796.1:0-14889 GCA_004024945.1 Uropsilus gracilis | reverse complement strand
GGACCCCTGGCTGCAAGCAGTTGGATGCTGAAGGAAGCATGGAACTAAAATCTGCATCCATGGTCAATCTGGATGGCCAACACTTTGCTTTGGGTATCAGATTTTTAGGTTCACATCCTGATATATCACTTGTTTTGTGCTCATTACTTAACCCTGAGCCTCAGTTTCCCAAAATGTTAAATGGGTTAATAATGTATTTGATTGTTGAGCCGTAATATGTATATACTATGCATCTGTACCCAAATACGGACAATATATGTATATTTGTATAGTTATACACACACACACCAGTGTTTTACGTTTTTTTCTGCAGTGGTATTGAGTGAACAGTAACAATTTTTAGCATTCACTGAATGTTTCTTAACTAAAGAAATATTAAAGTAAGTGTATCTTTAAACCTGGTACAACTGTTGCCTGATCCTGAAGCATTTGCAAGTGTTCATTGCAGTTGACCATGGTGGTAGTGTGATGTTGGGTAACTTTTTTTGACGCATGTTTTCATTTTCAGTCTTGATGAAAACCTAAAATTTCGCATCATCTACCAATAAAATTAAGCAATACTGCTCAGTCTGGCACTAAAGGTTTCCTCCACTCCCTGGCGTTTTCCTTTGTTCCTGCTTACTCTCTACCTAGACTATCTGCTCTTTCCATTTGACACCCTAGTTTTTGATAACCCGTCTCAGGCTCACCTCCTCTATTTCTTCCTTGGAATTTGTTGGTGATTTTTATACCAGTTACTATAAACAGTGCTAACTAAAAACATGATGTTTAATTTTTTTGAGTACTCACATTAAACAGTAACCAGCAAACAGGATGGGTTTAATTAATGTATTTTTAACCTACTATGTTAATATCATTTCAGCATACAACTAATATGAGACATTACTGATAAGACTTTGGTTATTTTGGTACCAATTGTTTGAAAGCTGATGTGTATTTTATACTTAAAGAGTCTTGCAATTAGCCACATTTCAGCTGCTTGCTGAGGGCAGCAGCTTCCCTGTTGAATGGCAGGAGACCCTGATTCTAGAAGATGACGCCAAAGTTGTGAGAGGAGACCTGGGTAATGTGAGCTGGTTTTTCAGCTCCAAGAACAGTCATCAGCTGCAACTCTGGTGCTGTGTGTAATAGAAATTAAATAGGCCGGGCATGGTGGCATGTACCTTTAAGCGCAGCCTTTAGAGCACAGCTGAGACTAGGAATCACTTGAGTCCATGGGTTTCAGACCCTACCAGGGCAACTTATTGAGACCTAGTCTCAAAAGTAAATAGTTACAAATCAAGTAGATTTAATTCAAAATGAAAATCATCCAAATTGGAAACATTTGAACTAATATTCAGCAACTTAGTTTTTAGTGTGCTAGTCCTGTGATTTAAATGGAGGGGAAAAAAATCCACTCATTGCCAGAGTTATTAGTAATATACTTAGAATTATAAGTTGTTGGAATTATCAGTTTGGGGAGAGTCACTATGAGTTAAAAGTGTGGTTCTTGCCCTGTTTCCTCTTAAGAACTGAGGAACATTCTCAGATGAGGCTTCTGGGCAGCTGTACTCCTACACTCCGTGTGTGAATGATTACTTACTTTCTTTTTTACTTTTTCGAGACTAGGTCTCACTATTTTGCCCAAGCAGGCTCATGCTGCCTGTGGTACCACGGACTCAAGTGATCCCCAGCCTCAGCTTCCCAGGTAGCTGGGATTACAGGCATGCGCCACCACGCCCAGCTATTTTTTGAGACTAGGTCTCACTATATTGCCCCAGGCAGATCTGGAACCCGGGGACTCAAGCGATTCCTAGGCTCGACCTCGCTTTGTAGGCTGCAATTAAAGGCACGTGCCTCCGTGCCCAGCCCCAATTACTTACTTTCTATATAGTTGAGAATCCTTCACTGGGAAGCACTCCACTGACACACATTTGTCAGACTCACCATTCCGAAACTAAACTCCATTCTCTAAGTAGCCTGCTATGCCTTCTAGTTTAATAAAGTCAGCCCATCTTCATATTTTTTTAAATTAAATTTGGTTCTTTTTTTTTTTTTTTGAGACTAGGTCTCGCTATTTTTGCCCGTGAAACCACAGGCTCTAGTTGCCCGGGGCACCACGGACTCAAGCAATCCCCAGCCTCAGCTTCCCAGGTAGCTGGGATTACAGGCGCGCGACACCACGCCCAGCTATTTTTTTGGAACTGGGTCTCGCTATGGGCCCCAGGCGGGACTCGAACCGCGATCCCTAGCCCCGGCCGCTTCATAGGCTGAAGCTTACAGGCACGAGCCACCGTGCCCAGCCTGGCTCTATTTTTAATTGGTAATACAAGATACGAAAAAATCAGGTATCTCTGACTGGGCCTCATTTGGGGGGTTCTGCCATCTTTGAACTGAGATGCCTGTTTATTTGCACAGAATATGAACATTATATTTTCATGTTAGTGAATCAAGGATGATTTGTTCTTGTTCCATTTGGAATTCTGAATTTTGAGGATAGCATCCACTTGCTGCCTTTTGTACTTTATCAAGATTTTCTCCGCCTTTGGCTACTGAACTGCAAAATTGAAATACTTCTTCCTAGGAGGGCAGAAGGCATCTCTTGAGAAAGGTGTGGAGAACTACTCTGTAGTCTGCTCGCTTTCAGGAAGACCAGTGTGAATTGGTAAATGTCTGCTGAACAGGTGATTGTAATAGAAATGTATCCTACAATAGCTTCCCGACTGCTTGTAAAAGATGAAAGGGAATTATCTCTAATTAGCCTATCAGTTGCTTATGTTGTCTTTCTAAACTTTTAAAAACAATTTTTTAAAGATTGAAATATTTCCCTAAACTTACTTACCATAAAGATCTATGTCTAAAAATACTTTTGAGAAACTTGATGGTTCCCATAGCTGCCACAGAGAAATGCCAAAGACATGCTGAAAGGAACTATAGATATAACAATCTAAGTCCCAGAAGAAATGCTCTGCGGTGCCAGTCACATGGTGAGAGTAATGCTAAGAGAAATTTCTCTTCAAGGCATCATGAAGGTCTGAAAGTTGTACCATCTTGAGGTTGCGCCACTGTGACTAACAAATTTTATTCTTATTTTCTATCTTAAGCTACTTATGTTTCGCGTTTATTTCAGTTATGCTTCTTGATAGGAAACACATTGCTTTACTGCAGCGTGCAGGTCTCTTCTGCAGACTCCTTGGTGCAGAACACTGAGGGTATAAAATGAACCGTCTTTTCCTTTGATTTTGGATGACAGTGATTCTATCTTTGCAGGTATTGGAATGGACACGTGTGTCATTCCTTTGAGGCACGGTGGTCTTTCCTTGGTTCAAACCACAGATTACATTTACCCTATTGTCGATGATCCTTACATGATGGTGAGTTTGACCAAATGTGTTTTGCATCTGGAACTGCTTTATTCTTTTGGTTTTGGGTTGTGGGCTGGGGGTTTTGAATAAGTGTGTGTACTTCCTTTGTTTTTATTTTGTCTGAATTGTGGTCGTCCCACCCCTGCCCCAACTTGGCAGCATTGGTTGGCTGATCCTGCCCCTGCTCATACTTGGTACTGGACACATATCAGCCAAGGTACTGGACACATACACATACCCCACTGCTTTTGTGCCTTGAGCATATTCTGTGTAGTAACTAACACCTGTTGTCTGCCGAGAGTATTGATTGACACCTTTACAATTTTCTTATTTCCTTTGACTTTTGTAGACTCTATACGCCTGCGTTTAGGTGAAAGATATGACCCAACTGTCATAGGACTGATCCTAGATGTTCCCCTGCAGAAATAAAGAACTTAGCATCTCATCACAATTAGACTTTCTGCTTATTTATCCTGATTCTGATTGCTACTCCCTCCCCCAAGTGATGAGCCACTGTAGATTGTATGTCTGAATGGTTGGATGAAAGTTCCTAATTGCTGGTCACGCTCTGCTACAGTATGTTTCCCAGTTGCTTGTTGCATGATTTTGACCAGCAACTCTTCGATCTTCCCAGACTCAAGCCTTCCATCCTGACAGCCAGGCACATCCTGTCTTTTTTGAAATACCAAAGATTTTTCCTGTACACTAGGATGCTGGGGTCAGGCTGCACACACAGCTTCTTCGGCCATGATACAGTAAATGGGGAAAGAGCATGGTCACCTCTCAGGTGCCATTGACAAACATGCAGGTTCCTAGAAATCTGTTTTCTTCTGCACATCCATCTGTTTTCTCCTCTGGCTGTACTCCAAGGGTCTGCAATATGCTGTGTCCTGGCTGGTGAGGTGGCAGAAGGTACTAGAATTAGAATCCATCCTATTGAGCAGTATCTCTAATCTCCAAGAACAGTAATCACCACAGCCCCAACCAGTGGTGTCACTCTTGGCTCCTGTGAAAAGTGAGTGACAGAAGACTCCTGAACTAGACAGCACATCTGTCAGGAATTTGTCAAAAGAAAACCTAAGCAAGTAGTAAAATAGCTACCGAGAATGATATGCTCTAGAGGTTGATTGTCCTTATGTCAGAAGAAAATTCCGTCATTATCTTCTTTGTTCTTTAGACAATAAATGGCTTATATTTCTAAAATTTCCTATGTCAACAAAAAAATCACTACCACATTTTTAATGAGTGCAATTTAAAATTTTCTTAATAAAATTACATAGTTTACTGAGAAATGCTTCTCTTCTTTCTGACTTTAGACTTAGTTGTTTTTTATTTCATCTGATTTTTGTTTCTTAAAAAGAGATTTTCCTGTTTATCTCTTACAGTGTTTAAAAGAAACTACAAACATTTTTCCATCCAAATATACATAAACACCATCCACTCTATACCACTAAATCAACATTTTTTTAAGAATCTGTTTGGAATAAGTGACTGATTTTAGGTTTGCTTTAGAACAGTTATTTTCAGACTTTTTCATTCCATAGCTCTCCCTCCATGCGATCAGCTCCAACCTCATGTCCCTTTCATCCCCATCTAAATAAAAGACAGATTTTTCCTAATAATCTGAATGAGAGTGAACTTGGGAGGGTTTTTGGTTTTGTTTTGTTTTGTTTTTTTTGGCATACGAAACAAGAGGTGATATCTGGTAACTGTCAGAGAGATACTGGGCTGGTGGTGGTTCTGAAAGGTGACCCTCATGTAGTAGACCCCCAAGACAGGGGACTGCATCCTAGTAGCTGCCATTCCTAGAGTTCCTGAGTGCTCTTGGGTCATGCCCTGTATGCTCTTTGTTTCTACATCTGGAACCCTGTTGTCCTTTCTCACATCTCCCCTCTCTTCCAGGGCAGGATAGCATGTGCCAATGTCCTCAGCGACCTCTACGCAATGGGGGTCACAGAATGTGACAACATGCTGATGCTCCTTGGAATCAGTAATAAAATGACTGACAGGGTAAGTAGAGATCATCTAGTTGCTTACCGATCTGTCAGCATGGTGCCACTTAACTGATTAGCCCTTCATCTGCTTGTCTGTGAAGGGAGGAAGTCAGGCTGCATGGTTTCCAGTGTTCCATCTGGCTCTCCCCTTTTTGACAGTTGCCAGTAAATTCAGATAGAAATCTGGCCTGTTTATCTTGTCATTCCCACCACTGCTTCCCTTGGTCTTTCCTGAGTGAATTGAAGCCATGTTATTTCCGATTGGCTTCATAAAATTGAGGCCATACTAACAGCACTTCCGTGCTAGGCCTGTGGGCCTGGCAGAAAGCCTCGCAGATCTAGGCCACATGGCATGGAGAGGGGAGCACCTTCCTCTTTGATGGCAGGTGTGAGCACCTAAATGGGCTGGTGTGTCACATGCCATGTGCTCACCCAACTTTGTCCATGTCTATGAACTTGCTATATGTACCTTTTTTTGACCCAGAGGTGAATTCCTTTTTAGATTGTTTCTGAAAAGTGCTAGATTTTTTTCATCTGTCCATCCCTGCCGCAAGAGAAGTTTGTCCTGCTTCACAGAAGAGTTTTTATCCTCACAACATGAGTTTGGCCCCTTCGTGATGCACAGCCATCCTGGGAAAGGCTTTGCTGCCACCTCTTTGACCTGTCTTTGCTCCCTGGTGAAATGGGAACTGAATTGCAGGTAGACAAAATACTAAGCTAGTACTTAGTAGTACTAGCAGCTCAGTAAGGACATCAGTGAGCTGGTTTAGAGTTAGGGAAACTGCAGAACCAGTCACTTTCCAGATTTGACTACTCTGCTTCTGGACGTGATTCATACTGTAACCTAGAACATCTTCCAGCTTTTGATAAAATGACTACAATGTGAACCATCCCGCAGCTTTTGTTACTCCCTCCCTGTCTGTAAACTTTCAGGTCTTCCTTTGGGGTTTTATTCTTACTATAACTGACTTACTTACTATAACTGGCAAGTATAGAGTCTATCTTCTGGGTTTTGAACTGAATTACAGACTTTTTTGTGTCCTTTTAAATCCTAGGAAAGGGATAAAGTGATGCCCCTAATTATACAGGGTTTTAAAGATGCAGCAGAAGAGGCAGGAACATCCGTAACTGGTGGCCAAACAGTATTGAACCCATGGATCGTTTTGGGAGGAGTGGCTACCACTGTCTGCCAGCCCAATGAATTTATTATGTAAGTGTTTGTTTCCTGTTACTTGGCCTGGTTTTCTCTCCTCTTTCTTTTTTTAGATAGAGTTATTGAGGTGAATGTTTTACCTCAGATATCTACCATACGAATTTGCACATTTAACATACCACAATTCAGTGACATTCATGGTTATGAACCATCATCAGAGTTGATTAGAATATCTTTATCATACCCAAATGAAGCACCATGTCTTTCTCACCTGTTGCTCACTCCCCTGTCCCCATCCTGGCTTCTTTGACATAATATCAGCTTGATAAGTTGTATTCCTTTTGTCACATGGCTTATATCCATACTTAATTCTTGGTTTGATTTTTAAATTGAAGTATAATTCATAGAACAATTTTTCACATAACACGTAACTCAGCATTTTAAAATGTAATGATTTAAATTTTATCCATATTATAACATTTCAGTAGTTCATTGCCTTTTTATGGCTTCATAACAGTCTATTATAAAGATGTGCCTCAATTTATTCAGAGTTGATGGACCTTTGGATTATTCCTACTTATTATGAATGTTGCTATGTATAAACATTCATGTGTAAAGTTTGTTTGGGGATAGTATGATTCTTTGGATATATACTTAAGTGTTATTGGGTCCTATGGTAATTCTGTTTAGCTTTAGGTACCATTAAATGGGTCCAGAGTGATTGCTGTTTTATGCTACCAAAGCAATGTTTGAGAGTTCAGTCTCTTCATTCTTTCTACTAGTGTACCATTATCTTTTTCGTAACAGCCACCCCGTTAAGCATGGGGTGCTATCTTACTGTGCTTTGATTTGCATTTCCCAATGGTTAATGGATAGTGAGCATCTTTTATGTGCTTTTTGGCCACTGCAGGATCTCTAGAAACTTTCCTCTGTTAACATAAATTGCTACTCTGCATGTTTGGTATTTTGTTACAAAAAGTGATCTCACCTATTTTCTGAAGGAAGAAGAAACTATTTAGTTTGTGAATAGGTGCTTATAGGTCTGTGTTCACATGGCTTGAAATTCAAAAGGTGCAGAAAGCTCCATAGTGCAAAGTGCCTCAGCCATTCTGCAGTCAGGTCACTCTTGCCAGTTTGGCGTATTTTTGAACAAACTACTATTGATACTTAGATTATTTTGAATTATTTTGACTTACAAGTAGTACTAGTGAGTACCCTATACTTGGATAATTTTGCAGGTATGTGCGTGCTGGTTAGAAAGTTTTCAAGAATGAATTACTAGGTCGTATGTACATGCACTAAATTTGATGGATGCCTCCTGATTGCCCTGCCTAAAGGCATGTCCCACCAGCAACTCCCCGTGTCCTAACCAGCACACTTGGTGAGAAACTGCTTGGTCTTTGGAGATTGTTTAGTGGTTTAAATCTTACTCCTCTGAGTAAAGTTGAATATATTTTTCATATTCCTATTTTGTCCATATTGCAATGATGGCAACTCCTTACAGAGCTGTTATCTGACAACTTTCATATTAAACTTTCTTTTTCTTTTATATCAGTAGTTCTCATATTGTCCATGCAATTGTGACAAGATTATAAAATTCATCTGTTTTGCTCATTCCAGCTTTACAGAAGAAAATGTAGTGATAGCAGAAAATTAAAGACAAAAGAATGAAATAAGCTTCATTGAATTTGTCAACAATCATGTTTACTTTGTAAAATATGAATGAGCCATCTATGTGATTGTATCTCATAGGCTCTTGTTCATGAGCTTAAAAATAACCCAGTAACTTGATCACATTTGTTAATATTAGTTCACATGTTGCATGTAACTGGTGATGTTCAATATTCAACTTTAAGAAATGGCTGTCTCTGAGCTGGGTACGGTAGCTCGTACCTGTAAGCTTCAGCTATTAAGTGGCCGTGGCTAGGGATCGTGGTTTGAGTCCCGCCTGGGGCCCGTAGCGAGACCTAGTTCCAAAAAATAGCTGGGTGTGGTGGTGCACGCCTATAATCCCAGCTACCTGGGAAGCTGAGGCTGGGGATTGCTTGAGTCTGTGGTACCCTGGGCAATGAGAGCCTGTGGTTCCATGGGCAAAAATAGCGAGACCTAGTCTCAAAAAAAAAAAAAAAAAAAAGAAAAAGAAAAGGAAATGGCTGACTCAGAACTGATAGCTTAAATCTAGCTTTTGAAAAATCAGTTCCTTCAGTTCTTTGAATATTGTCATAAAATTATATTTTTCAAAGCTAACAGTGGATACAAATATGATGGGGTTTCTTGGGAAGCTAGTTATTGATTTTAAGTCTTTGTTCCTGACTTTTTAATTGACTTGGATGTGTATTTAGTTGTTTAGTGTTGGGATTGATCTGCTATGTGGACAACTTAAACTGAAACAAGAAAGACACAGAGTTAGACCTGTTTCCTTATAGTGAGGATGCAAGTATAATGGTTTTGTTTTTACGATTGTTCTTTTTATTTTTAGGACTGCTGTTTTAGTATTTGCTGTCTATTTAAGATGGGGAACAACCATGGGGTGATAGTTAAAAGTGGGAAATTTAATAGTTTTGGTTTGAGAACTTTGATGGAGAAATCACCAAACCATTGTACCCCATAGATGTGAACCATACTTTATAGCCATGTGTACCTCTACCTTGCAAGTGACTGTAAGAAAACAACTTTGATCAGTAGTCTTACTGCCTCAGAGCTCTGGTGGTCTGAATTGAATTATAAGAGCATGGGTGACTCAAGACTTAATGGGGCTTTTGCAGCCAAGTGATTTCCTCCTTTATGCACTTTCTTGGAATGTAGTGATTGGCCTGTATGTTGAGGTCTATGAAGCTTTCATGCTTTGTTCAGTAGCAGCCTCACCAGCAAGTTACTAGGGCTCTGCTCCATGGTGGTAGTTAACTTTCACTTGGTGTTTGCAAAGACAAGTATTTTCTTCACATCCCCTTTCTTTGTTCAGTTTTGCTCATGACCAATTTCTTTCTTTTTCTTCAGGCCAGATAATGCGGTGCCAGGGGACGTGCTTGTGCTGACGAAGCCCCTGGGGACACAAGTGGCCGTTGCTGTGCACCAGTGGCTGGATATTGTGAGTGAGCCAGCCTGTGATGGGCGAGGGGCTGACCAGTGTGTTTTCAGGGTTAGGTTCACTTTTTGTTTGGAGAGGAGGTTTTTATGTTACATGTCAGGTCAGATGAGTAGTGTTAGTCTGCCAGGGCTGGGATACAGGTGTGTTTGAAGATGTGTCTTCTCCTGTAGTGAGCGCTGTGTGCTCCTTGTAGTCTCTTCTGTAAAGGAAGCCCTTTGCCATGTTTACAGTCTAGATACAAATGGCATCAGGTTGTCTTCTCAAAATGACCTTCCTTAGTTTTATTACCAGTCAGGTCCTTAGCAGCAGTCCTAGGACTTCTCTACACTCTCTTGTTAAAGCTGAATGTCACGTACTGATGTAGGTAGACCTTAAACTCTACAAAGAGATTTTTTTTCTGAGTGTCTTTTCCACTGAGCTATAATCATACTTCATTTAAGTTTTTTTTTTTTTTATTGCCATGGCAGCTCAAAAATTAATACAACTATGATATATTCTTACATATCAGTGTTTTTAATTTCTACAACTGTCATCTGAAACTGCCACTTGAGAAACAGTTGAAAAAAGAATAATTATATGTTATTCATCAGCAAAGTCTGTCTTAGCCTGATATAGCAGAGTAGAAAAAAAATCTCAAAGGCTCCTACGTTATTTAGTTACTTTTCTCATCCAGTGATGATAGGAAATCTATCAGGTATCTATAATCAGAAGGCCATTATAGACTAATCTGTCCACAGAAATGCATTCCACTGTGACTGTCACGGGACCCAGTGATTCAACAGAATTATGGGAGCAGGAGGCATCATAAGGGCCAGCCAGGACTCTTCTCTTTCTCCATCTGAACATGATCATACCTTTGACTGTTTTGTTGGTTTTTTACTAGTTTTGCAAAAATGCTCTTAACTGCAAAAACAATTTCCAGAGCCAGTGTAATAGAATAATATTTTTTGTTAAAAAATGAAAACTACCATGTGACCGGGGCTAGGGATCGCGGTTCGAGTCCTGCTGGGGGCATCTAGCGAGACCTAGTTCCAAAAAAATATAGCTGGACATGGTGGCGTGCTCCTGTAATCCAGTGGGGATTGCTTGAGTCTGTGGTACCCCGGGCAACGTGAGCCTGCGGTTCCACAGGCAAAAACAGCAAGACCTAGTCTCAAAAAAGAAAAGAAAAAAGAAAACTACCAGAGGAGCTGGGGAGAAAGACCAAGGATTATTCACAGTGCGATTTACACCCTGCCTCAGAGGAACAGGTGAACCCACCTTTTGTGATCTGTACATTGAGAACAAGAGCTTCCAAGGTGACACATCTCGTGGACACAAAATAGTTGTAGAGAAAAGAGCTAGGAAACATTACTTTATGTACAAAGTTAGGTAAATAAAGCTCCCCAGAAGATAACTAAAAAAAAAATCTTCAGACCAGGCACGGTGGCTCGTGCTTGTCAGCCTATGAAGTGGCCGGGACTAGGGATCATGGTTCGAGTCCTGCTTGGGGCCCGTAGTGAGACCTAGTTCCAAAAAAAAATAGCTGGGCGTGGTGGTGCGTGCCTGTAATCCCAGCTACCTGGGAAGTTGAGGCTGGGGATTGCTTGAGTCTGTGGTACCCCGGGCAACGAGAGGCTGCGATTCCACAGGCAAAAATAGCAAGACCTAGTCTCAAAAAAAAAAATCTTCCCCCTAGTTTAGAAATAAAGATAAATTGGTTTTTCCTTTCCTCCTCCCTCACCTGTGTTTCTATTTATAGCCTGAGAAGTGGAATAAAATTAAACTGGTGGTCACCCAGGAAGATGTGGAGCTGGCATACCAAGAGGCAATGATGAACATGGCTAGGCTCAACAGAACAGGTATCTGCAGGTGAATGGGCAGCCAGCTGGGTGGGGCTCTCTTGCAAGGTTTGCAAGCTTTCTAACCATGGCCTATATATCAAGCCTTTCAGGCCACATGTTGTCTCGGTTGTATGTTAGTTTCTTCAGCAACTCTTTATTTATTTATTTTTTTTAAAAAAAAATTTTTATTTTTGCATATTTTACTGTATATGATTGTATAACTGCTAATCCCCATGGGAATACCCCTCCCCCCCCTCCCACATCTCCCCTGGTCTCTTTGCCTCCTTTCTTTTTTTCAGCAACTCTTTAAATATGGTTAAAACATTCTTAGGGGACTAGGCCATGCGTCTCCTCCTACCTAAACTTGGCCAGTGCCTACAGACCTTCCTGTCTTGGTCTCGGTTTGGGCTCCATCGGTCACTAGTGGATTCCAGCCCCAGGGGACTTCTCAGCAGAGATGTTTGTTAAAGGCACTTGCATTGGAAAAGCTAAATGACAGTGACTGGGTAAAGGGGGGGCCTCTGAGAGGTTTTTCTCCTGCTCTTGCATCTGGGTAGCTGGGGTGCTGCAGGGCACTGCTTTGCAGCTGCTTTTCGTCCTCCAGTGAGAATATCAGAATAGGTCCATGCATGGAGAAGAAACAGAGGAAATAGGGGTGAATTAATAATGAATTCAGTTCTGAATTTGTAAAATAGAGAACTGAGGGTCTTTTCCTTCTTCTGTTCCTTCCAACTCTGCATTCTGGGACTATCGGCAGTATTGACTCGTATGGGTCAATTAAAAATAAAAATTTAGATAGCCTATTTTCAGAAGTATTAAAATAATTTATTTAAGGTATCTTTCATTTTGGGATGTGTAGCTGTAAATGGTGGCATTCTTATCTGTTAATTTCTTTACATTTTATTTCTTGGTTAGTTTCTTAATATGATAAAGGGAATTAACAGTGGTTATCATTTATTTGGCAGATATTATGTACTTTTTCATTCAATTCTTTTACCTTAGAAGATATTGTCACCTGTATTTAGCAGAGTTTAAGTTACTTGCTCAAGGCCACACAGTTGATCAAATCTTGGCTAGACATGTGATTTGAAACCTCTTCTTATAAAGCATGTTATGCTTTGTTCCTTTCTTGACAATTTAGTAATAAATTGAGACATTTCACTTTTTTATGCATAGGAATTGAAGAATATTTATGTGCTATGCTCAGTGTTTTAGATAGTTTGCAAAGAAACGGGAAAGTTCAAGAGGCAGAATTCAGGTGAAGGTTTGCCAAGAGGGTTACTGGATATAGTTGAAACATCATGTACTCTGTTTTTATTGGCTTTGATGCATATAGAAAGTATCAAACATGTGTTAGAAAGGAGAAGATAGTTCTTCTCTTTGGTCATTTGAAATCTTAACCTCTGAAATACCAGAGGAACTGTTTATAGATTAGCATTAAGAGCTAGCTCTTAATGGAAGCATTAAGAGCAAGCAGTCAGTGTCTTAGGAAACTGGAATTTTTCTGTTTCCCTTATTTCTGTCTATGGGATGTTTTGTGGGTGTGACTTCTTGTGTAAAATGGGTCCTTCCAGCTCATTTATGATAGCACTGGAAAATGCTTTTGGAGTGCAGGTTGTGACTATCAGATGTAACCAGAAACCCCTTTTGACCGCCCCACTGCACTTGCTATAGATGTGTGGTAGAATGCTGTGTCAGCTGCTTGACCACAAAAGACTAGAAAGTGTCAATTCTCTTTGCCTCTGTTGTTGAGAATGCACCTAAATAAAAGAGATCTTAGTCTACAAAAAAATAAACTACCAAAAAGTATATGCACTCCAAGCCTGTAATCATAGGGCTCATTTTATTTCATTAGTTAATTTAAAAATTAGGGCCGGGCATGGTGGCGCATGCCTATAAGCGGCAGCCTAGGAAGCCACAGCCAGGGCCAGGGATCACTGTTCAAGTCCCGCTCGGGGCACATAGCGAGACCTAGTTCCAAAAAAATAGCTGGGTGTGGTGATGCGTGCCTGTAATCCCAGCTACCTGCGAAGCTGAGGCTGAGGATTACTTGAGTCTGTGGTACCCTAGGCAACGAGAGCCTGCGGTTCCACAGGCAAAAAAAATGAGACCTAGTCTCAAAAAAAAAATTTAAAAATTAGCCTTTCTATTACTCCTTTAAAGCCCCCCATTCACCAGTGAAATACTTTAGGTATGACTCTAATAGTAAACTCTACAGATTTTTCAGTTCCCTGGAAATGTATTGATTAAAGCTGCTGCTAAGTGGTGTGGTTAGAAACCAGCTTTCAGGTTTTGTTGATTTAAAGTTTTGTCATTCAGTATTTTGAATTGAGCTTTTTCCTGGTCACCCTTCATTACAGCAGATGTTAAATCTTTGTGTTCTCTCCCAGCTGCAGGACTAATGCACACGTTCAATGCCCATGCCGCCACTGACATCACAGGCTTTGGGATTCTGGGTCATGCACAGAACCTAGCCAAGCAGCAAAGGAACGAGGTGTCCTTTGTCATTCACAACCTTCCAGTGCTGGCCAAGATGGCTGCGGTGAGCAAGGCCTGTGGAAATATGTTTGGCCTCATGCATGGGACCTGCCCGGAAACCTCAGGTACAGGATCGTGGGCCCAACTCTGAGGATTAAGCCACTAAGACTAACAGTAATGTTCAAGAGTAGGAAGAAGCCAAGTATGTGAGCATGATGAATCTAGTAAATCTGTGTTCTATTTAACACAGGAACATGAGTGGGAGAAACGGATGGAGAACATGGGGAAGAACGTTGTTATTCATTATTTTTTTTTTTTTTTTTTCTTTTTTAGACTAGGTCTCGCTATTTTTGCCCCTGGAACCACAGGCTCACTCACGTTGCCTGGGGTACCACAGACTTAAGCAATCCTCAACCTCAGCTTCCCAGGTAGCTGGGATTACAGGCACATGCCACCATGCCCAGCTATTTTTTGGGACTAGGTCTCGTTACGTCCCCTCGGTGAGGCTCAAACTGTGATCCCTGGCCCCGGCCGCGGCTTCCTAGGCTGCCACCTATAGGCATGTGCCACCATGCCTGGCCAAGTTAATCAGTTTTCACTGATTAACTTTGGAAATAACAGTAACGCCCATAGAGTACATTTAAACAAGCTGTATTTTTTCCTAAAAATTCTTAAAATTTCTGTTCAAAGAATGTAGTAGAATAAATAGTATGTCTCCAAAGTGCCATTTTTCTTTCTGACCCATTTTTCCTTGCCTAGACTCTTGCTTTATTCTTTAAGTTCTCCTACTCCTCCCCTTTTCCCCCAGTTTCTCTTGTCTCTTTTCTTTCCAATGTAACTCAGTAGTTTGCTTACTCAGACAGAATAGTGGAATCACATGGAATTTAAAAAAAAAAAATCCCTGCCTAGTTTGACTCCCCTCTTCATTTTCCCCACCCCTCCCCCCAACCAAAAAAATAATATAATTATATCAGATTGGGGTGCACTTGGTCATCAGCAGTTATAAAAG
>PVHY01028795.1:0-14896 GCA_004024945.1 Uropsilus gracilis | reverse complement strand
GTCTGTAAATTTCCTTGTGTGCTCACCTCTATCACCTCTATTGAACCCTAGAGTTAAGTCTGATATTCTAAGCTTCTCTTTCTGGACTAGCCACAGAGCTGCTGGGAACTGTTAACTTTTGTCCTTGAAAAATCAGACTTTGAATATAATCATCAGTAAATGAGAGTGAGGCTTTATTGTGGTGAGTGGCCTAAATTCCAATACATATCTTCCTATTCTTAAGTTTATTATATATTTCTTAATACTTGCAAGGTAATTTTTATATTAATTTATTTTTAGTTTATCAACTTATTTTACTAATTATTTTATTTACTTATGTATTATTTTTAGTTTATTAATTTATTTTAGTTTATGTTTATTGCTTGTATACACACAGATATATATATATATATATATTTATATATATGTATATTACATCACTGTCTACCCAAAGGTTCTCCCATCTCCTTAACACCCATTAACCATCTTAATCTTTTGTGCCCTCACCCTCTCCCATTTTCTCCCTCTTGCTCTATGGTTAGGTTCCATTGGCAGTTTTAAATTTTTCTTGTCTGTTTGTTTTTTCCTAAATCCCTCATATAAGTGAGACCATGCCAAATTTCTCTTTTTCTTTCTGACTTATTTCTACTAACATGATTCCTTCTAGCTCCATCCATGTTGCTGCAAATGATATAAGGATGTCTTCTTTGATTGATGCATAATATTCCATTGTGTAAATATACCGCATCTTTTTCAACCATTCATCCATTTTGGGGCATTTGGATTGTTTCCATTTCTTGGCAGTTGTGAACAATACTGCAATTAACATGCATGAACGGGTGCCCTTTTTAATTAGTGATTTTGTGTCTTTTGGGTAGATTCTCAGCAGTGGGACTGCTGGGTTGAACGGTAGCTCCACTTTCATTTGTTTGAGGGTCCTCCACACAGCCTTCCATAGTGACTGAACCAGTTTGCACTTTCACTAACATGGTGAGATTGTTCCTTTTTCTCCACATCTGTACCAACACTTGTTGACTTTTTTTTTTATATGGGTCATTCTTACTGGTGTAAGATGGTATCTCAGTATGGTTTTCATTTTCATTTCCCTGATTATTAGTGCATCACCTCTTCTAATCAATTTGGCACTAAAAGCTTTATTCTCTCTGAGCATGTGAATATCCCTCTTATGTGCTAGATAAGTGGGTCATTTATTAATCCCTTGTATTTCATCCCTTGTATTTCAGCACATATTAATGATATTTTTAAATTAATATTAAAAAATTAAACTTTAGACTATCAAGTAACTCTCTGAAAAGGTTTTTTTCCTATCATGAAAATATATAGGTTTATACATTTAGCTAAAATATCAGGAAAATTCAACTAAAATATCTTATATACTTTGTGTTCAAACAGCAATCTGTACTAATTTATAGGAATTTAGAAGTTCAGAAGTGAGGACAGAGAAGCATCAGAGATATTTTATAAAGGCAATTGTCTTCATTTACTAGGAATGAGCTAAGTTAAATGAGTTTCTAAGGATTACAGAAATGATCTTCAAACCCAGGTATTTTTACTTCAAATCCTATGCTTTTTCTAGAATATATCTAATCTAAGTGACTATTTAGGACTACATTATTATAGTATTTTAGGTTAATATAGATTTATTCAAGTGTATATTTATTGCAGTCTTTCTTTTAAGTAAAATTTTGACAAAATTTTCCAATTGTTTTTCACTGTTTTACTAAATTTGTTTTATCTAAACATAAATCTTTAAGATGTTAATTTAAATGCTTGCACTTGATTTGTAAATAGATCTTTGAATATCTCATAAACAGGATGAGAAAACTTTTCTTCAGTTAAACTATGTTAGTCAAGGTATTAACCACTAATGTGAGATATTCCCAAATAGTTGAATTGTATTTAACCAGAAGATGGCATAAGAGCCATAGCAATGGAAAATTAGATATAACAGCCATGAGCATGCTTAAACAATGTTATTATAAATTGATAAATATATAATGTAACTTTCTTTTTTTGATAAAAGGAAGCAAGCTCTTTTCCCTCTGAAAATTATCTTTCCTTTTAAGTTATGTGGTGATTTCAAAAAATGTATAAGCACAAATTAATAAAATTAAAGTTACTCATTTTAGAAACAAATAATACTAATACATTAAACACCTCAAGGGTTGATGTGCATACTTAGAGGATTACATTTTATGCCTGGGGATCTAAGCTCTATGACGTAGATTCTGTGTCTCTGTCTCCTCTGGAGAATAAACTTTACACTGAGAAAGGCAAGATTCACATCTGGAAGACTAAAATTTGTCTTGAAAGTACAGGCTTCCTACAATGAGTTTTAGTTCCCTGCATATTTCTGTACTGAAAGGTTCATAGTGCATTTGTGGAACTCCCATTTCTATGTAAAGGATACAAGATTCCTCTTTCAGTGAATGATTGTCCATGTATTAAAATGATTGTCCATGTATTAAAATGACAACTTCCATGGTGTCGGGACTAGTTTCCAATTTACAGATTAATATTCCATTCATGGAGTGCCTGGTCTACCATACCTGGTAGACCAAGCTCCATGTTTTAGAAGGAATATATATAGGGGGTTGTTTAAAGAATTTGGAATGAGAAGGGAAAAAGATATGCTAGCAAGAGATGGTAACACATGACCAGCTTTCTTGTACAACAGCTTTTGGACAAGGTTGCATGAGAGGGGATATTCTTCCCAGTGTGAATTCATTCAGTCATAGGATGAGTGGACCATGATTCAGAGGGAAGTGCAGCATGGAATCTCCCAGGGGAGAAGATCAGAATGAGAGCTTATGAGCCTAGATGCTGTTGCTCACAGCGTGGCAAGGAGTCTCTCGGTCAAAGAATGATGACAACTGGATTTCAAAGAAGGCTTCCAGAGTATAAGCCAAATGTCAATTTTACAATCCCAAACATAGCGAAAATGTCTACATTGCCATCTTCTATACATTTACAGCCATGTTTCATGCTTAGAGAATGAGATTCCACACATAGAACACAAACTATTAGACTTGTAGGACCAGGCTTCATCCTTGAAGACTGAAATTTCAGAAATGTTGTACAAAGGAAGAGTCATGTTAATGAACCATTCACTATTACAGGTTCTGTCTCTGGAATGCCAATTTTCTCATGGTAAGACAATATTCCAACCTACAGCTTTGGGATTTCAGATACAGAATACTTGAGTCACTGCTTCTAAAAATAAGTTCTACTCTTAGAAATTGCGGTCCCACAAAAGCAGTATTTTTTTGTTTTTTCTTTCCAATATCAAGTTCCATGTTTTGAGTTTCTACCCATGGGGTGCCAATTTCTATGCATAGAATACTACTTCCATTCTAAGGTATAAAATTTTATATATGGAATGTCAGTGTCCTTGTTCTTTTTTTTGGATACCACACTTACAGAGCACAGTGTGATGGACTAAGAAATAAGGATCCAGTGCCAGGCATGGTGGTGCATGCCCGTAAGTGACAGCCTAGGAAACTGCAACCAGGGCCACGGATGGCGATTTGAGCGCCACCAGGGCACATAGAAAGACCTTGTTCCAAAAATATACACCTGAGTGTGGTGGCATCACCTGTAATCCCAGCTACCTGTGAAGCTGAGGCTGGGGATTCTTGAGTCTGTGGTGCCCCGGGCAATGTGAGCCTGCGGTTCCACAGGCAAAAATAGCGAGACCTAGTCTCAAAAAAAAAAAAAAAAAATCAGAATCCAGCACTCATCAAGTTAAAGTCAATTGTTAAAATATAACATTTTATGTCCAAAGTATAAGGTTCCCCACATATTAATCCAAGGTTCATATAATGACTTGAAATCAATGTCTAAACCATCACATTTCATAACAGATTGGACAGATTCAGTTCCTTTTGGTTCATGTTTGATACAGAGTTTGAAGTTCTTTATTTGTGTGATTTAATTCTGTGTTTAAGGTCAGCTTCCATGGCTTTAACCTAAGGCATAATGGCCATGATTCATGTGGCAGAGGCAGGGTTCTCTGCTTGGTTGTCCAAGCTCGATGCTTGGTATTCCATTTCATGTATGTATTATCTTTCCATGATACAGTCAGATTGCATAGCTGTACTGGCTACAGGGCATCTTTCCATGTCTGGAAAACCATATTTCATATGTGGAAGGACAGAATATATGCCAGAAGGGGCTAGTCCATGTGCAGAGGGCATATTTCATGACTGCTTGCAACTTTCTATGCCTAGAGGTTCATTTCCAAGGAGGGGCCAAGTTTCATATCTTGGGGTGAAAGAAAAGGAAGGCATCATTCCATGTCTGTCAGAACAGATTCCAGTTCTTGACAACTAGATTCCTAAGTTCCAGCATTCAATCATCTGTAGTGTTCATCTAACACTGAATGTTAGCCTAGTAACACTTTCATTTTTCAAAAGAACTAGAGTTGTGCCTGGTCGTAGGTGTCGTTCCCTGGGAACAGTGTCCAAAATGAGATAATTTACTTTTTCAGACTGAAAGGACCAAGTTTAAAGTCGTATATACTGGTTTCATGACTGGATAACCAGAGTTCTTGCTCCAAAAGTGGGAATTCCAGCCACAACTGTGCTCTGGTGTTGAAAATCAGTCACAGGGTATAGGAAAAGACAAATGAGAGAGATTGACACAGTCATAAACTGTGGACTACTGGAAGTATGGCCAGCAGCGGTTTATTAACCAAGAGACTTTCTGTAGAGCCAAGAGGATGTTCTACGATCAATCAGATGAGTGACTAAAGCACAATTAAATTGGGTAAAACATTAGTTCCCATGAAATAATTGCAGGTAGGGGATTCACCCATAAATTGGCTGCTATATCCTAAGGAATGTTTCTTAAGGTAAACATTGGAGGAATGGAGATACTGCTGCCCACCATAGGTCAATCATGCCAGTCCATCTTCAGCGTTCTGAAGACAGATAGGAGTGGAATGAAGTGTTCTTCATTTCCTGCATGAGACCTGCTCTGTCTGAGCTCGCAGCCTCTGACACTCTGGTTTAAAAAGATTTCCTTTAAAATTTATTATTACAGATGACTATTCTAATTGTCATATAGAGATTGTATTGTGACGTAAGTGACTCAAGAATGAGCAGAGAAATTATGAATGAGGTTTGTGAAGAGTTGCAGCAGCACAATAAAAATGCTGTATATCTGGAGAGGTCTGTGGGAGACACAGGTCAAATATTCTGGTTACACATTTAATGTTTGTAACCACTCAGTTTAATTGTTGCACTAACAATTCTAAGTGCTAATTAAGTCTATATCTGTTATATTGCTAAATCTATACTTGCATTGTTTCATTTAGTTCCATGGGATATATATTCTTAATTGACAGATGAGAAAATTTTAGCACAGTTTTACTGACTTTTGAAAATCTCCTAACAGGTATAAAACAAAGTAAAAATATAAACTGTACTATAGTTTGCATATTTTAAATGATAAAATGCTATGCTGGTATTCTCAAGTGAACCCCAAAGAAGAAAAAATTAGTGCTAATATCCTGACTGTAAAACCAAACTTGATTGCCTGTGATATGATACATATAACCTATAATTTGAAATGCAAGATTTCAAATTTACATGCTATAAGAAAAAAAGTTATATATCAATTATAATAACTCTTCCTCAGAGCAATAAAAAACAAGTTTCATTCACATCAGTGTTATGACTTTATGACATATACACAGTGTGATACTCAAACTTAGTTCTTATAAAGCAATTTTCATCCCTGAAGCATTTTATGAAATTAACTAATTAATCTTCACTCTATCCTTTAGAGAGAGATAACTGTACTCTGTCTGCAAAGAGTTTCTATCATGGGACTCAAATGCATTATGAATATTATATATAGTGATAAGCAAGCTCCAGGCACTTCAGAGACTCACAAGTTGACATTAAGGATATTAGGATACATTCAGTTACTAAGCAAATGTTTATTTAGAGTCATTACTAGATATCTCTAACTGTGAGCCTGATCTCACCAGGAAGTAAGGCATTGTCTGCCTGACTAAATGCAGTGAAAATTATGAGGGTGAAATATTCTTTGTAGAAAAGATAACCAAACCCTCATGACCTCTTTGGCCCAAATATGTTAATAAGTATCTCAAAAGGAAAGTTTGCCCACATATAGAATTGATTTCTTTATACATTTTCTAAGCTACAGAGTTTATTTCTGATTTAACTACAAAAAATGTATGAATTGTCATTAACTTACAGGCTGCCTATGCTTGCATTCCACTGCTCATCAGAGCTGCTCTTCCCATTGCCACTTCTTTGTACTCATTTATAAGCCTGTTCTATTCTTTGGCATCAATCTCAACCATAGTCTGCAAGGCCTAAAACCTAAGCTCCAGCATTCAATCATCTGTAGTGTTCATCTAACAATGAATGTTAGCCTAGTAACACTTTCATTTTTCAAAAGAACTAGAGTTGTGCCTGGTCGTAGGTGTCGTTCCCTAGGAACAGTGTCCAAAATGAGATAATTTACAAATGATTCACAATGAGAAACCAAGCAGGTAAGAAAGTCAGGATAGTGCAAGTTGTAAATATGCTTTAAGGAGATGTCGGAACTCACTGAACTGTCTGGACCACAGGATCGCAAGTTTCATTCCAGAGGTCAGAGAGTTAGATTAGCATGTGTCCACATAGATCACTGAAGGCCCCCTCAAAGAACAGCCAGGTTCACACTAGCATGTCTCTGTGTAAGTGCCCCTCATCAGCTTTGTAGAAAATGTTTGTTCATTTCAAACTCCTCCAGTACCTAAAGATCAAGTACACAGGTCTTGAAAGGGATATGGGCAGTACACCACCAACACCTACTACAGGTTACCTTATACCACTTAGATCCATTTACATCTTTACATTAGTTCACAAAACTTCTAGATTTAGCCACAATTTTGGAAAAACTTTTTGGGAGAGGCACAATGAGGAGAATACTGTTGATCCAGAAAAAGCACATGAAATGAATTATCACCCCTGTCTACCACTCTTTATTTCTCTCATCCTCAGTGCAGATTTCCAGTGTTCTAGGAGGCTGGCCTGGTGACTGACCCATATCTACACAACCAAGAGTTCTAAGCCCTTGAGGAACTGCTCTTATCAGCCCACAATTTTGGTTTGGGTTTTGATTTATTTCATGTTTAAATCTTTTATTAAATAACATTACACCGTAACATTATGTAAGTTTCAACTTTGCAGCATTAAAAAATGTTTCTGTCTATATTAAGTTCACTTCTAAAAGTCCAGTTCTGTTTTTCACCATATAATTGACCCTTTTGTCTGGTTATCCATCCTCCTCCCCTCTCATTACTAATTGGTTCATACATATATATTCTCCATATAACACATAAGTGAAGTCATACTGCTGTCTTTCCTACCTGATTATGCTGAAATTGGGTACAAAAATGGGCAGAAGTTCCACCCAACAAGCCACATTTAAAATGGGGCTTCTGCTACTACACTTTCCCTTGCCAGTTAATTGTAGTTTAGCAACAGTGTTTTTATATCTTTTTTTTTTCCCTAAAAGCCAAAGGTTCCAATTTCCCTCTAGGTGCTACATAATCTCTTCCCTGCCTGAAATCTGCAAAAAGTAAAAGTAACTTTACCCTGTTTAGGCCTTCTTTTACCTCTGTGTTTTTCAGATACAGTTAATGCATCAATTGGGGTCCTAGCTTCAATATTGGAATCAGGTCAAAATAGGCAGAAACCACCAACCAACAAGCCTTAGGGGAAAAAAAACATTTAAAATACAGCTTCTGCTAGTCAGGTTCCCTCAGGTCTGTTACCCACCCCCACCCCCCCACTGATGTAGCAATTGCCAAATAAATGGCAGTTTAACAACAAGGTTTTATTAACAAGGGAAATTAACCAGGGAAACAAAAAGTACTTAATGCCACAAGTAGCCAGTTATCTTACCTCAATCACCATTTAGTCCAAAAGTCCCAAACACATGCCCAAGATGGTGCCCTTTATAGGCACTGCAAAGTCCAGTCTTTCTCCAGTGCCTTCTCTTTGCTTCTCCAATGTTCTGAGTTGCTTCACTTCTCCAAGTCTCTTCAAACTTTTCCAACAGATGCTGATGCAAACTCAGTTTTCCAAGTATGCCACCTTGCTATGGCTCCATGCATTTCTTTCACCACATCTGCCTTAGGCAGTGTCAGGCCAAATGCAACAGGCCTAACCTCAGCAGCTCCTGGTTACCCCCAGCCTGCTGTTCTGGTGTCTGACTCTACACCAGCTACATGTCTGTTGGCCAATCTCCTACCATGGCTCCTTGCAACCACCAGCTCACTCTTCAAGGGGGCTTCCCCTGCAGGCTACTAGGCCTATTCTTTCAGTCCACCATTCTTGTCTTCTTATCCCCCTTTTTTTTCTCTCTCTCTCCTTGCTCCTCCCTTTTTATGTGCCCTCTCTTCCTGCTTCCCATTTTCTCTCACAGTTCTTTCAGATTCCATCCACCAGGGTATTTTGACGCCAAAAATACAATTTTTAAATGTGTCACTACCCTGTATCAGTATCATTAAGCATAAGACCCTCTACATCTATCCATGTTATTACTAATAGCAGAATTTCATTTTATCAAAAACAATTGATTCATGTTCCAATGTGTAGTTATACATCTTCTTTATTTGATTGTCTGTGGATGAGATTTAGGTTGTCTACAGATCTTGGCTATTGCAGATAATGCTGCAAGAAGCCTGTGAGTGTATCTATATTTTTGAATTAGTATTTCTATATATTTTTTTGGTAAATACCCAGAAGTGGGATAAATGGATTATATGGAGTTTCTATTTTTTTATTTGTTGAGGGACCTCCATGGCTACACCAATTTATAATTCCACCAATAATCTACAGGATACCTTTCTCTCCATATCTTCTAATACTTGTTTTCTGTCTTTAAGATAATTGTCATTCTCATAGGCATGAGGTGGAAGCTCAATATTGTTTTGATTTTCCTAATAATAATAGATGATAAACATCTTTTTATATGCCTATTGCAGGACAATATCTTCGTATGCCTATTGCAGACTATAATTAATTGTTCTGCTTTGATCAAAACTACATATGAATACAACCTGGCAGTACTCAGTTGATAACTTGTGTATCAAGTATATTTTTCCTTGCTTTTCATATCAGTGCTACCTCACTGTGGTGATTAGTATCTAATTTCTTTGTCTGATGGTGCATGCAAACAATGATTCCCAAGGAAAGAGATAGTAGCTATAGCTTTTTGAATAATAAGACTTTTATTGTATCCTTTGGAGGAAGTACTCCTTTGCTCAGAACTAGGATCTTAATTCTCACAGAGCTTGAAGTTATGGCAGTGGAAAACACATTCTCCAAGAAGGTCACTGGATGGTGACAAGGACCATTTCTAACTCTGCACTTTAACAACCTGATTCATGTGCTCTATCTGTTGGGGATACAATATCATGTAACATGTGCACTTAGGGTGGACATTGCATTGAGAAAGTATCCACACCTGTGAATATTATATTTGTAAGCTAGTGTATTGTTAAAATGTGGAGCCCATCACCATGTGCCCACAACTGTACCTCTTTTGCTATAAAGTGAGTCTTTTGACCTTATAGAGAAAAATCTGGTACTCTCATATTAGTACTACATAAAGTAGTGTGGGAAAGTAAACCTCCTATGCTACTTCAGGATAAATTGCTGTCCTTCTCAAGGCACAAGTGATCCATGCAATCAGTTTACTAACAACCATCTGATTGGTATGATTTTTATTTCTTATTTTAAGGTTAGATATTTAGCAGTGGCTTTAGCTGGATCTGTCTTTGCAAGAAGACTTGTCCACACTTTGCGCATGCCATTTCATCTCCAGCATACCCATCTGCCCAGGCAACACCTCCATATTTCATCATTTGTCTAATTTCAACTTTCAGAATATACTGAGATAGACCAACTGTGACACAAGCCTGGGTTTTTCTTCTTCCATCATCTAATCATACAAAGCCTCATGAGGCCATAGTCTGAATTGAAGAAGACATGTTCTACCACACCCATTTCATATTCATCACTTCTAACACTAGTTATTCATCATACTTCCTGGATACTGGGATCTGCCTGCTGCCTCCACCTCAATTCTTAGGTCTACTTCTAACTCCAGTTCTCTCATCTCCCTCACACTTGTACCTAGCTTGTACTGGCAGAAAGTGGGCTTGTGTCTGGAGGGAGTGCAATGGAGTATACTAAGCTCTTTGTGCTTTGGAACTAGTAGCATTATGAAGCCTAAGGCAGCATGAGATTACAGTAATCTTCAACACCCCTGTCATTTCAACTTCAATAATGTAGAATACAATTTTGGTCTCATTTTTTGCAAATGAGTTATCATTTTCAAACAAGACTTGCTCCTGTCACATGAATTGATAAACCTGTGCATTTGTAACTGCAGAACTAGTTATTCATGCTTTATGTAACAAATTAAATTTGCCTTTGAGATGATTGACAATATTTAATATTATGAGTTCTATTGACATGTTGAAGAATTTTAATAATCACAGTAAGTTCCAAAATAGTCTCATTGAACTAAAGAGGTAACCAAAGAGGTGACTTGTAAACTGAGATTTGAAGAGTGGTTTCAAGTTCACCAGGTGGAAATATGTAACAGGGGAGAGCAGGCAGATGGGTATGCTGGAGATGAAATGGCATGAGTAAAGTGTGGGAAAGAGAAAGGATAGGGTCAGTGTGAAGAAGACCTAGTCCATTTCTAAACACAGAATAAAGAACCATAAAAATGGTATCAAGACACATGTACTGAAATCTTTGGTTAGTTGGCCCCCAATGTATCTGTGCTTCAGTTTTGTTGCTTCAGAGTTAAACAATTCATGAAATTATGTATATGTGATAAAAATACCACAGATGATGTTATGGGTTATTGAGATAATGCAAAACCTTTTGGTGTTAGCAACACAGTAAACTTACCAAGTATGCAGACCCCAACTGGAAAGTCCTCTGTTCTTATTTGTAATGTGTGCCATAGTATCACTACTTATACATCATTCAATATGAAATTTTCAGAAGTTACGGGTAACTTTAAAATATACTTGATCACAAAATAACATAAAATCATTTTTAAATACAAGAAAGTACCAAGTAAAATGCTAAAAAGTCATTTGAAATATTACCATCCAGATAAAAGGATCATTAATATTTTGGTAAACTTTCTTCCCAATATCTCTAGGTTTAAACACACATCAACACAATCATCACATTTTTTTTTTACATAACCGCATTCATTATACTGTAGGTTAAAGGATGTTTTTTGCTAGATTTGATACAAAATGTACATAGGAAACTTTATTCGACCAACTCTCCATTGAATCCTCCATGAACATTTGGGTTATATAAAAATTTGAGTTAATAATCCATGTTACAATGAGTGTATAATGTGTTGTCAGTTTGGAGCTGGTATTGGGTTCAGAAAAAGGGGTCTTTTGGATATTGCTGAGAAAAGTTTAACCAGAGTTCCCCTTTCAACAGCACTTGGCCTATTTTCTCACAAGGCAGAGATGTTTAGTTACATCCAAAAGAGCAAGTTTATCATATAAGAGGAGGGGGAGAGGAGGGGAGGGGATGGGAAGAGAGGGGCATGGATGAGAGGGGAGGTGATGGAACTTGCCAGACACAAATGTGCAGAAAGTGCTGCTCCTGGAAGAGACAGGTTTGTAAAAAGAGAAGTGAGAGAGAGTACAAGAGCAACAGCCAGGGGGGGAGGGGGAGAGAGAGAGAGAGAGAGAGAAAGAGAGAGAGAGAGAGAGAACGCCTCTGCACCTCCAGATACTTTCTACATCAAGCTGATACTCTCTTTAGCAGTTAGAGCCCAAAGATTTTTCATATTTTTGTAGCTATTTTAACAACCATGTTCATCATTTCTATCTCCATCTCCAGTTGATGGTCTTGTGACATCTTCTTTCTAAATTTTCTATATTCATACTCATTAAATCTACATTCTCTCCTAGGTTTTTCTGGTCCTCACCTACTTGCTGAGTCCTCAACTGCTTTCCCAATGGAGAGCAACTTCTGCCTTAGCCCCTGATTCATCTCCTCCTGGCCCCAGGGGTTCTTAGATTCCCCCAAAGATGAGTATTTTGTGGGCAACACCTCCACAAGAGAGTTGCAGACATAATCAGATTCCAAGTCCCCAGTGGAATCTCTCCTTCCACCTCTTTCCAACTCCCAGGGTGCTCAGAAGCTGGTGACTCCTAGGGTAAATCGGGGTCAGCATTCAGTGCAGACAGGGGGCTTGCCAGTTAGCACAGGTAGGGGAGACAAGAACAGTAAATTCCAAGAGGACTAACCCAAAGCAGTAAATTTCAAAAGACTAATATGACCCCAAACTCAGAACAGTTAGAAATAAAATTTCTGAGAAAGCTGTGAAGCTAGATACAACTGCCTGGAGAGTGCTGGAGTGCAAGAGTTGAGAAGGAGAAAAAAATTTAGAACAGAGGAAGAAAAGGTTTAAATATCCACAGGACACAGACCCACAATGGGTTCTCTGCCCCTCTCCTGGCACAGTGCCCTGTAGTTCTTGCTTTTATGCTTTTCTCCTCTAAGTAAACTGTTCTTTACGTTTCTGAATAAGGTTTGCTTCTCTCTACTTTATCCAAAGACTCTGAAAATTCCTTTTCATGGTTTTCTGGGACAAGAGCCCATGGTGATGCAAGAGTTAGATTCCAGGCTTTCCACATCAAGGCCTGGTGAAAAGTAGCAGGAGTTGCAGCAGGAGCTGCAGCAGCACACCCTGCACTGGGACTAATGTGTTAGGAAGTCCTGAGCTCCTGCTTCCCTCAAGCTGTCTGATGAACCAGGTAACCCAAGTGCAGTACCTATAAGCACTACCCTTGGAAGCACAGTATTAGTAATCCTGTAAGTATAGGAACATTTAATACTCAGAGTGGAAGAGGGACAATGTGACACAGGGAAAGACAAAAGATGGCAAAGCAATGACAGACAACCTTTCTCCATGCTAGTAGAGCTGTACAACCAGACCAGAGAAATCTGTCAAGAGCAGTGATGGCGTATTTTCTTGTGCAACTGTGACCTCCTCACTAACTGACACTATTTTTTCTGCTTCCTTTTTTCTTAATTTTTTCTGATTCCCATTTCTGTCACTTTTGATGTTGTGGAAAATGACTTTGCCAGATGTGGGAAGGAGCAGACAGTTTATTTTACACTGTTGGGGCTCAAAAGAGTATTCCCCAAAGTCTGAGCCCAGAACAAAGGGGAAAGTCAGGTTTGTATGCCTTATTGTCCCATTCCCCGCATCCTACCTCCATATACTTGACAAGGGAAAAGGGAATTAGCTATGGAAAACCCTGAGTAGGTGTGTAATTAGGGAGAAAGAGATTTATGGTGACAGGGAACCCCGAACTGGTATGAGATAGAAGAGAGGGGAGGATCAGAAAAGGAGACAGTGGGATGTTTGACTAGGGACTCTTTGGACAGCAGGATGCCTGGTTAATGTCTGTCAGGCTCCCATCTGGGGAAGACCCATTAACCACCTTCTGTTAATCTTGCCACAGTATTACCATAGAGTTGTACCTACCAATAAAACCTGCTCAAGGAAACGTTACTTCAGACTTTCTTTGTAAGTAAACTGAGCTAAGACTTCTTTGCAGTGTTCATGGCTAACCCCTTTAGAGAAGAATGACTAGAATTGAGACCATTGGGCAGAGGAGCATAAACAGTGTAACTTTCATACAAGTTACCTTATCATGGGCATTGAAACTATTTAGGTCCCTCCTACCAACTAGATGCTATTTTACTTATTTTTGAGAAAGAAAATTATGAACAATTGAACAATGAAAGTTTTTTTGTTGTTGTTCACCTTTAATTTTTTTTGTCTTCTACTCAAGTTACCATTAAATTCACATGGTTTGTGAATGAAAAATTGGTTAACTCACTACATTAGAGCTTGGGAAAAAATACGTAATGATAGAGTATTAGATAGCATTTTATTTTGCATCTGTACTCAGGCATTGCTCTCATAAAATAAACCAATATGTAACATCTAATGTATTTATTCCATTTTTACTAGAATAAAATGGAACCAAAGCTCTCCTGGCCAAAAGAAGAGAGTGGAGAGATTGCACTCCCAGACTTTAAATTTTATTACAAAGCCATAATAATTAAGACAAGGTGACACTGGAAAAAACAGAGACAAGGACAATGGAACAGAATTGAAAGTCTAGAAATAAAGCAACACCTGTATGATCATCTAATCTATGACAAAAGACCAAAAAACATACATGGAATAAGGATAGTCTCTTCAATAAATGGTTCTGGAGAAACTGAACTGTTACATGCAAAAAAATGAATCTAGACTACTCCCTCATACCATACACAACAACCAACTCAAAATGGATAAAAGACTTGGATATAAGATCTGAAACCGTAAATTATATGAAAACATAGGCAAAACACTCCATAACCTATACCACAGAAGCTTCTTTCAGGACACATCTATTTAAGAAAATGATGGAAAACATAAACTGCTGGGCCTATATAAAACTAAAAAGCTTCTGCACAACAAAAAAAGACAATAGCCAAAACAGACATCCAACCAAATGGGAAAAATTTTGCACTCTACTCAACTGACAACCATCTGATATCAAAGATCCACAAAGAACTCATGCAACTTAACAAAAGCAAAGCAAAAAGCAAGTTGAAAATGGAGAGGAGAGCTTAAAAGAAAATTTTCCAAAGAGGAAGTACAAATGACTAATAGGCATATGAAAAAAATGCTCAACATCACTTATCATCAGGGAAATGCCAACCAAACCACATTGAGATACCACTCACACCGGTAAGAATGGCCCACTTTTAAAATGTGGCTTCTGCCAGTCAGATTCCCTCAGTTCCATACC
>PVHY01028794.1:0-14888 GCA_004024945.1 Uropsilus gracilis | reverse complement strand
GAGGGAGGGAGGGAGGGAGGGAGGGAGCTCCCTGTGGGCAGACAGGCAGCAGGCGGAAACAGCGAGGAGGCAGACTGACCCCCAACTCCGATTCGGCTGGCAGCACGGGCACTGTGGTGCTGTGCGTGGCAGACAGGCAGCCAGGGAGCACCCAAAGGCTCCAGGAGAACTGACCTTGAATGCTGTTGGCCTTCACCAGGTGGGCGCAGTCCATCAGCACGTCCTTCGGAATGTCCTCCAGCTTCTCTCCCTGAAACGGAACAGAGCCATGCCACGTGGAGCACCCAGGGCCCGCTCCCCGACAGGCGCCCCTGACCTCGAGGCGAGCACTGCAGCTGCAGCTGGAGAGGTGACCTGAGAGGTGACATCCGCTGGGGATGTCTGTCTGCACGAGGCAGTTACACGGGAACAGCACAGAGAAACAGCTCATGAAAGAAAATGCCAACTTCTTTTTTTTTTTCCTTAGAGACGAGGTCTATGTCACGAACCCATGGACCCAAGTGATCCCTAGCCTCAGTCTCCCAAGTAGCTGGGATTACAGGTGCGCACCACCACGCTGGGCTGTTTTTGAAACTAGGTCTCGCTATGCTACCTGGGATAGTCTCGAACCCGCGGACTCAAGCGATCCCTAGCCTCAGCCTCCCAGGTAGCTGGGATTACAGGTGCGCACCACCACGCTGGGCTGTTTTTGAAACTAGGTCTCGCTATGCTACCCGGGATAGTCTCGAACCCGCGGACTCAAGTGATCCCTAGCCTCAGCCTCCCAGGTAGCTGGGATTACAGGCGTGCACCACCACGCCCAACTGAAAACACCAACTTCTTAACTGTAATCATATCTGAGGGATTTTCTTTTCCTCTCACTTTTCTTCTCTGAAATCTGAAGGGGAAACACCGTCTACTTCTGACAGGAGAAGGTCTTCGCAGCTGGGGTCCCCATGGCCTGAGTGTGGGGCTTCAATCATCCGCGAGCTCGAGCCCCCGTCTCCGGCAAGAGAGCGCTGGGCTCACCAGACCCCAGAGCTCCCGGGAGGAGCGCACACCCACAGTCCTCTCAGCAGAGGCTGTGCCGCAGCCAAGGCTGAGCAAGCGCCACCTCCGGCAACACGGCCAGGCAAGGTGAGGGCAGGAGGGGATGAGTCAGGCTGACCACCGCCAGGAGCCGGGCGCGGGAGCTGCCACTGTGGGTGGAGCGTGACGAGTTAGGTGTGCGGGACAAACCAAGCTTCCTGCACAGCCTGGCTTGCTCCACTTTCAAGGCTTGTTCCTTAACATCACGGGCCTCTCAGACAGACGCTGGCCGACACGCTGGGGTGGGCACGGGCACCGTGACGGCCTCGCAGCCTGCCGCTCCACCAGGCCCTGACCTCGCCCGCGAGTGTCCTGACCACCTGAGCATGTCTGGACTGAGCCGCTCGGTCACACTGGCGCCGCAGCCAGGGCACCAGCCCTAGCCGGAGGCTCCCGCAGCGGAAGCAACAGCTTCCTGGGGGTGTCTGAAGGACCACTGACCGGCCCCCAACCACGCCCATCAGAGCAGCCAGCACACAGCGACTGCTCTGGAACCCCCAGGACAGGTACGAGCTGACAGGCACGGGAAGCAGAGCAGCACCTTCCCTGATGCTGCAGTCAGCGAGCGAGCCGCTGCCCACCAGCCAATGGCCCCGCCGAGAGGCCACCAGGCCCCCCCAGCTCTGCTGCCACCCAAGTGAGCTTCCCGGCCATGGGGTCCAGCTCCCAGCCCCTCCCAGCCCCCATGCCCGCAGCCGTGTCCTGCCCCTGTCCCGCCAACGCTGACACGACCCAGCAGACCCAGGGATGCCCGGTGCAGGAAGGCAGGGTCCCGGCGTGGCTCAGGGCTCCCCGTCCGTGGAGGCCGATTCCGACAGGGCTCGGCACCGCCCTGAGCTGAGGCCAGAAAGCTCGAGGCAAGTGGACTTTTCACGAGTTCTCAAACCCAGAAGGCACCTGAGCCACAGGAGGTTCCCAACCGCTCAGGCCTGGGCTGACGCACCCAGGGGCGATGGGGCCAGCAGCCTGGCCCTGAGTCCGGGACATTCACGCTGGCCTGGGCAGTGCGCCCAGGGACCCGCGGGCAGCTGCAGGAGCTCAGCAGCTGTGCCCCGCAGCAGGAGCTGGCAGCACCAGCACAGCGAGCGCGGCCGCGGAGCAAAGCACTGCCTTCAGCCGGGCCGCCCTGCACACACAGGGCGCGGTCTGGGGAGCCGCGTTCAGAGCCACAGGCCGTGCACCAGCCGAGAGGAGCAGCGGGGCGGCCGCGGTAGGTGGGCTTCGGCCGAGACGGGATGACTACAGGAGGTAAGGCCAGCCCAGCCTCCGCAGCGAAGGGCCGGTCGGAGTTCGACTGGAGTTCGACTGCTCGACTGGAGTTCTGTGGGGGTGGACAGAGGAGACCCTCACGCCCACGCAAGGCAGCGCCACACGAGTGGCCCAGCAGTGACGGGCACACCCAGCGTCCAGGTCCAGGCTCCCCAACCCCGCCCGCACAGGAAGCCAGTGGCACTCAGACAGCACCGGATTCCGGGGGCAGGATATGAACCCAAGCCCCGAAGCAGCACAGGAAGGGCTGGCTCCGCGTGGACGGCCTTTGAAGCTGGAAGAGGCAGGCCCTCCAGCGAGGCCAGCTGTCCCCGTGGACACGCCAGGTGTAAAGCACAGGCGTCTGCACCGAGGCAGGTAAACAGCTGAACAAATTAAATGGAGGAGACAGCGCAGAACTGAAAGAAGGCAAGCGTGGTGGTGCCCGCCTGTAGTTCAAGTGCTGGGAGGCTGAGGTCAGGGATCGCTCAAGTTCATGGGTTCGAGACTACCCCAGGCAACAAAGCGAGACCTGGTCTTTAGAAAGCAGCTGGGTGCGGTGGTGGGCGCCTGTCATCCCAGCTACCTGGAAGGCTGAGGATTGCTTGAGTCTGCGGGATCAGGACTACCTGGGGCAACATAGTGAATAGACGTGGCTGCTCCTCAGGCAACTGCGCTCAATCCCACCGTGCCCTTAGGTGACTGGCTGCCAAGAGCACCTGGAGGGGGACGAAAGCCACTCCACCCAGGAACCCTGAGCAATGGCAGCCTGTCCAGGTGCACAAGCTCTCACCACCACAAGTCTGCCAGGTCCTGTACCCCAAAGGAAGGGACGAGAGGGGCACTGTGCCCTGGGACTCTCCCCCCCCCTCCGCCAAACTCTGGACCCCCGCAAGGAGAACATCAGACAAACCCGCATGGAAAGATGGTTCGTACAACACCCGACCTACTCACACCGCCAAGGTGTGTCCACTGCAGACAGAGATGAGGCAGGTGGACGTGGCAGCCAGAGGCACCTGGGCCCGGGGCTGGTCCGGGGCGGGGACGCTGCGGGGAGCGGGGCCCAGGGTCCAGCTGGCAGAAGCGCATGGCACTGGCTTCATGGCCTGGGCACCAAGGCCACGCGAGGGGAGCAGGCACGGGGAGTGGGGGAGTGCATGGACGCTGTTATCTTACCTCCCCTGTCAGTCTAAGCGCATTCCAAAGCGGAACACTCAAGCAGGGAAGGAGCTCAGCACATAACAGCAGCAGCGTCCCGGCTGCCCCGCTGCCCCTGCCTGCACTGCCGGGAAACCCCTGCGGAGGACCGGCCACCACGCGCCGCCCTCCGCCTGGGAAGACTGCGCAGGCAGCAGCCGGGAGGGGGCAGCGGGGCCACGCGGCCCCAGGCTCGGGCACGCCGGGCGGGAACAGACACTGCCCAAGTCTCAGGACTCGCCCCGACCTCCTGGTGACGTTCCAGCTCAGGGAGGGGCGTCTCGTGGGCACTGAGCTTTGGACGCGTGTGCAGTGACCGCCTGCAGCCACCTGGCACGGAAGACCGCCCAGAGACAGGACGCCCGGCACGAGAGCGAGTCGCACCCCCCCCACCCCCACCCCGCGCCGGTTACCTTGTGCAGGCGGAGGTACACATGGGCCGAGGAGAGCTTGTCCACGTGGAACCTGCGCGGAACGGAAGACACGTCAGCGAGCAGCACGGGACAAGCCGCTCAGGCCCTGTACGCCAGACCCCGAAACCCTGTCTCCACCACCTACGCCACCCCACGTGGGCACCGCGGTGAGCACACGGCACAGCCACGCCGCAGTTCCACGCGCCCAGGGACGCCCAAGTGAGAAGCAGCCCCCACCCCCACTCCCCCCAGCGCAGGACAGGGCTGGGTGGGGCCCACAGAAGTGAAGGACTCAGGAAACGGAAACAAGGTGAGAGGCCGGGAGAGCCAAGACCCCGTCGCTCCCAGGCCCGGAGCCCTCAGGACCCACCACAGACGCCCCACAGCCCCGCGGATCAGTCTGGAGAGGGAAGGGGCAGGGCTGGGCACGCTTGGGTCTGGAGCCTGGGCAGAACATCCACCAGGTCACGCGGAGCCGGGAGAGTCAGCAGGGCGGTGATGTGGACGCCCTCTGCCCAGCACTGGCCTGCCTGGCCCTGGACACTGCTCAGCATGCCCTCCGCCCCATCAGCCTCCCCACTGCCCCAACCACCCCACCCTGAATCCACCTGTCAGGAGACCCCCAACTTGATGACATCCACGTTCCCTCCCCGTGCCCAGAATTCTGGCGGCCATCAGGGCACCAGGTCTTTCCTGTTTACAACCCACCCACCCAGAGGGGGCCGAGCAGCCCAGCCTCAGGGAGGGACACGGGTATGCACACTGTCACTTGTGATTCTGCTCACTCCGGACATCCCTGGCCAGTGTGAGCCCTGCTGGGGGACGTGCCACTGTGTCCCAGCCAGCTCCGGGGGCTCCAGGCCGGACGTACTTATGAGACAGGAAACAGGCGACAGCCCCATCAAAGAGCAGGTGCTGCGGCTTCGGCTGCTCTGACCCCCTAGACGCACGTGGCCAGAGAAAGAGAGCGGGCACCTCTGGCGGCCATCTACAGCGACGCGGGGCTTTACTCCAATCCGGACCGAGCGCACAGGTGGGCACGACACGTCCGAGCAACCCTCCTCCGCGTCTTATTGACTCGCTTTCATCCCCATCTCAGAGACTCCTGGCGACCACCCCAGACCGGACTGTCAACCGCAAATGTGATGTCCAGCACAGCGAGCAATCATAACCTGCCGCCCTCCTCTGGGACGTCAGGGCAGCACCCCCCTGCCCTCCCAGCAACGAGCTTGGCAGTGGCGGCGGCTTCTCCCAGCCTCGCCAGGCCCCGAGCTAGTCCTCGACCTACAGCCACGGCCCAGTGGAAGCACAGCAGCACCCAGGGCGAAGGGCGAAGGGCTCCCCCAGCACTGGTGCGTGTGGCGGAATCTGGCGGGAATCTTCTCAGGTGACACCAGCGAAGCCCCTCCCCCGGCGGCACTGGGCAGGTGTCCCTGTGAGCTGACCCTGGCCTCCGGGGGCAGGTCCGGCCACGCCAGAGGGAGGCAGGTGGGGCTGCCGGGAAGCAGGCCGGCCAGCTCTCCCAGCAGCCCAGGACAAGGCCGGGTCAGCAGCTCACGAAGTCGCCGGGCCGTGAAGTTTAGGTTAATTCCAGCTTACGTCAGGCCCCGGGCAGCTTCTGCTGGGAAAAGGTCAATCACTTCAATCGCCAACAGCGCTGATCCCCAGACGAGGAAGTGGGCGGCAGGTCGTCTGGAGGCTCTGGCTCATGACGCACATTCCAGGACGGCCAACCTGGCTGAAAGGAGCCCTGGTCCTGCACGGGGGCGATGAGTAACACACAGAAGCTTCTCTCCCTCCTGTCGTTCCCGCAACGGGAGGTGAAAGGCCCCGGCCAGTCGAGTTTCACGGACACCTGCAGACGTCACCTTGCCCTGAAGACACTTCCGCCTTCGACCCAACTGGGTAAAAGTTCTCAGCGGGGGACTTCTTCTAGGTGGGGGTGTCCGACCCCCGACCAGTCTGGAAAGCTCCGGGCTTTAAGGACAAACGGAACAACCCAGCAGGGGGTGATGGGGGCTCGAGACGGAGCCCTCCCAAGTGCAGTGACTGTGAGCAAGGCCCTGGGCAGGCAGAGAGCTGTCAGTCAGGAAGGCTGGCTGACTGCTAGGCACTGGACACCACCTAGCAGGGGGCCGGGCCAGCGCAGTCACCATCCCCAGGGCTCACTTCCAGCTGAGCACCCAGGAAGGCAGATGGCCCCCGATCCAGAGCCCTCGGCACAGCAACCGCCCACCTGCGCTAACAGGCCTGTATGCTGATCTCGGGGTGACCCTTGGCGGGGGTGAGAAGACCACATCCTACTCTGCAGGTGGGTTAGGTTCCAGGGAGACGCCAAGGTCGGAGCCGGGGGAAGCTGGAGACAGAGCTGGCATGGTGAGCCGGGGGGGCGCCCACCCCCCAGAGGGCTGGTCTGCGTGGTCAAGTCCCTCTGGCAGGACGATTTCTACACCAGTGAAGCCGAGAGGAATTCAGTGGAAGGGAAAGAGTCTGCTCAGCCCATTTGTTCTGGTTGTTGAGCGGGTTTCGGAGCGACCACCCTAGCGGCTAAGAGTGAAAACCCTCATTTGTTAAGTTTCCACAAATTATGCCAGGAAGAAGGGGCAGGGCAAACCAGAGCCGGCCCTGGGCAGACGAGAAGGCCAAGGAGGCCAGCCTGGCTCCTCCTCAGAGCAGGGCCTGTCTGCACCGTGACCTCTAAAGCCATCTGAGGCCTGAGCTTGGGGCCCTCACCTGAGCAGACAGGAAGGAGGCAAGAGAAAGCCCATGTCTCAGAGCCTGTCGCACCCAGGCCTGAGACCCAGCCCTGCAGCGTGACGCCCGGTATCCAGGGCAGTTTGCGAGGGGAGGATGCTGGCAGCCAAGGGCACGTAAAAACACAAGCCGAGCTCTGACCACAGGAGCCCAGTGGCTGGCCATGGCGAAGGGCCAAGGCGAAGGGCCACGGCGAAGGGCCATGGCGAAGAGCCACGGTGAAGGGCCGTGGCTCAGCCGCAGTTCTCGAGTTGCAGGATGCAGAAGGACACGCTGTCACTTACCAGACGTCCTCAGGCCAGCCGTGCTTGATCAGATCTTCATCTACAGGGAGACACAAGGACAGAGGCCGGGTGAGGGGGATGTCATGGAGACGCCCCAGAGTTCACGGTGGGGACACCCCCTGCCACGGGCGCTTCTCCCCGGAAGTGGAGAAAAGCAATTCTGAGAAACTCTGGGCGTCTGAAGAGACGAGGATTCTAAAAGTAGTTCTGGACAAAGGGACAATTATAACCGCTGGCATTTCTTAATGCTTAGACTCAAAATTCGGCTACAATTCTCTTCGAGTATAATAAGCAAATCAGCGCGGCCCAGAAGCCAGACGATGACTAAGTGAACTACAGGTTCGCTTGCAATGACACTTGTGCGTGCAGAAAGTTCTCTACATTTTGAAACTAAGAATTGCATTTTATACTTGTTTAAAAAGAATCTCGATCACAAAACTCGGGGACAAAACGAGTATCAGGGTATAAAAAAATATCACCAACAGCTAAAATCCACATGAACATGAACATGAAACAGAATAGCCAAGGTCTGAAGTCGCTATGTCTGGGATCAGAGCACAGTGCTGATGAAGGATAAGGGCAAATTGATGCTTTTTTAGTATACGCACTGGTGCTGTCTGAATCCCTAACATACTCACTAGTCAAATATCTTAAAAAAGTTCTTTGGAAACAACTACTTAGGTACTGGGTGGATAAACACTCCATTGTTGACATCTGGGCTATTGCTAACTATAAATGCTTCAATAAAAAAAAATTTTTTTCTTTTCAAATAAAGCTGCCCATGTTTCTGATTATTTCCTTAAGGTATACTTCTGAAAGATGAAGTATTAGCCCAAGTAGTATGCACACTTTTAAGACCAACACTATATCTGCACTATAGGTGATCACACTAGCTCACTCTAGAAGAGTCATATTAATTAGTAACTACCTGTGTTTAACAAACGCTAGAGTGTTAACCATCATGATGAAAAGTTTAAGGTAGAGGTTAACCCTAAACACAGGGCAATATTAAGTGTACCCAAGACAGCCTAATGTACGTTAACTTGATGGGTATCTACTTTCCAGAAAAGCAAAATCACAAGGATAACAAATTCCGGCAAATTTTAGCCAAAGTTTCCTTGGCAACAGCAGATACCACATGTGTCTGGAGGGCTTCTGCGAGCTTACTGGGAAGCTGAGCGCTCAGACAACAGGAAATCAGGAAAAGTCAAAGGAAAACAGAAAGAGCTCTTCTCCACCAGGCAGCCTGGGGCTCTGGTGACACCTGCCGGCGGATGGAAGCACAGCCCGGAGGGCTTAGCGGGAAAGGGAGCCACTCCATCGGAGCCAGCTGAGGTCCCAGCCCAGTCTGCGGCCACAAGCAGTGGCTGCCCAGACTGACTGACAGTTCCGGGGGAAGTGGTCTATGCAGATCCCCTCTACAGGGCGAGGGCACAATATCACCCCAGAGCATGCCAGGAGTGACCAAGATACACATGTGCAGACCCAAGGGCGGGTGAGAGCTGCAGGTGTGAACCCCGACAACCCACACTTGAGGAACTCCACAGCCCGCACCCCTTCACCCCACTCACCCTTGGAGCCTCCACGCTCCCTCCTCACACTGACTCTCCTATCTCCTAATGACTCTCCTATCTCCTATCGGCTCTGCTGCTGCTCTTTCATTCCGCCCATTCTTTATGAACTACCATTCAGCTTACAGAGCAGCGTGAGGCTCACGGGACACGTGACCCACGCTGGCTTCCGTGCAGGGGGCCCATGTGAAAACACTCCTCACCCGCACTCCCAGGAGAAGCGCCGATGGCCCCCGCAGAGATGCTCCAGTAAGAAGCAAACTAAGCAGCCTAAGAGCTAGGGCGGGAGAGTCACCGCAGTGAGAACAACAGCAAGTCCAAGTCCAAGTCCAGGCACAAGCCAAAGCCCAAACCCACCCCCACCCCCACCCTCTCCCCCTCTGCAGCTTGGAGGCCTGCGCAGCTGCACCCATGGGAGCACAGGTGGGTGCTCCATGCCACCTGGGCCTCAGGTTCCCCTCCGAGAGGGCGAGGCTGCAAGAGGAGCAGCTGAGTCTTCAGCCTTAAAGAGGGGTTCTGACATGCCCAAGCAACCCATCCTTCTCCCCCTCCCGCAGCTGTGCTGAAGGCCGCTCCCCCAGCAGTCAGTCAGGAGGCTCCTGCGCCCCAAGGCAGAGCTTCCCCTTTAGTTCAAGTTCATTACTGGGTCAGAAAGTGAACGCAGCAGGTCAAGACTTTTCCTTTAATGAAATGAAACCAAATAAAGGGCGTAACACATAGGAGTGTTTTTCTATGAATTTGTGTTCTATCTAATACAGTATGAAACCACGTACTTCATTCTGCAGAGGGTGGTCAGGAGACTGAAAAAACAGCATTTCACGACTCCAAAAGTCACCTTTAATCTCAAAAAAAAAAAAACCCAAGTTTCTGCTAATCTTAATGTGGTAAAATCATGTCATTTTGTGTCTAAAAAAGTGATATTTTCAAAGTCCAAGCCACAGATTTTTGACCTATAAATTAACACGGCTACCCTTTAATTCACATTACCCTAAAATCAACACCACACACACCTGTGAAGCTTCTAATCAACAACAGGTGGTCCCATCAACTCAAATACTGACAAGACCATGTTCTGGGAAACTCCTTGGAGCTTTCTGTAGTGAGTTATTAAGCTCAAAACCCAAATCCAGCTATGGGGGAAGACAACACTTACCTGTGAGGAATTTCAAAATCAAAAGCTTTTGGAAACTTACTTTCGTATTTATCCTTTCCCATGTAAATAGTGTAAGCAGGCGAATTAACTAAGACAAAACAAAAATAAAAGCAGGTTAGGTAAGTTCCACCCATCCAAGCTGTTCAGGAGAAAAGTTAACAAACGTCTGGGTTAGGAGTGGCCGGACAGCCCACGGGAGAGCCCCGCCCTGGCTTGGACGATCTTCCAGCTAAGAGATGGCTTCATGTTTCTGCAAGGTTGAAAAGAAGCACAAGGAACAACTACAGAGGTGTGGGGGGGGGGGTCCCTGAACTATTTGCTATCTGAAGTTCCCAGGTCCTCAGCAACTTTCTGGGGGATTTAGCCCTGCAAGCTCCAGTTCAAGCCCACGCACCTGTCTTCTGCAAAAAAAAAAAAAAGGAAACAAAACCCCAGACAGCCTTACTTCAACTACTTAAGAATAGATCCTTATACTAAGTCATTTTCAGTCTTCAGAATTTTATCTAGAAATTATTCTCTATTATTATCTTATTAATAGCGATTTAGCTACAAACTGTAATGAACTCCCTTCCCCGCTAAGGCGAAACACGGCTCTCGGCTGCTAGCTAAGGGCTCCAAAGCCTGATGATACAGCATCATTAGACTAAGCAAATGCGATCAGGGTGGATTTGCATCTGTTCAAATATTCGCCAATTGATTCTACCCTGCAGTCAGGGATAGGACGACCATCCTAAATGGGATGGAGTATTCTGACGTGGCTCACCCACCAGGCCACATGCTTCCCTAAGGGAGTCGTCTTCCCGTGGACCTCCTCACCTGGAGTCAGCCCTAACCCAAATGGTAACTGGCTGCAGGGTCTCCAAGCTCAGCTACCGAATCTTGCTACATCTGGCTCTAAACGCCTGGTCTACACAGCCCGACAGGGGGTAGTAGGCTGGGCTCTCAGCACAGAACTAAGACACCCCAGCAGAGAGCTAAAGGTCTGGGAACACACCCTTCGCACATAAACCCTTCCACCCGGATCCCCAGCGCTTTCCATAAAGAGAAGTTCCTGTGATGACCCGGTTTCCACTGCCTCTCTGGGAGAGGAACACCCCCAACCCCCGCAGTGGGCAGGCCCAGTGACTGTAGCCCCGAGTACTTGGACACAGCCGCTGAAAGCAGTAGCTGGAGAGGACAGCTGAATGGCCATTTGCTGCAGACATGTGTGTCTATAAGAGAGCACTCATTCGCTTGCTAAGGCCTTAGCACAGCGAGTAACACATGCCAGACCTACAGAATATAACTAAAAAGTGTTTCAGATCCTCTGCACAACCTAGCAATACTCCAGTCACCAACAGGGGTCTATCCTGTTAAGCGACCCCACCAGGCACTGATGTTCCTTTTACAGACTAAATCCTCACCAAGACTAGGTAAGTACATTAGAGAACATCCACAGACAAAACACCACAAACCCACCCGAAAGGGCAGGAGGGAAATCAAACAGCATTTTTACATGTCTGCACAAAGGAAGACTCAGTTTGTAAAAAACTCCATGACTGTAACTGTGCGTGCACACACATGTCAGCATACATACTGTTAACAGACACACCCTTTTTCCTTAAACTAGTGGAAAGATATGCTAACAATATTTAACTTGGCTAGCTCCCTTATCAAATGGGTGATTTTTTGCAATCAGGACAAAAATAATCTTCAGCGGGGTGTGGTGGTGCGCACCTGTAATCCAAGCGCTAGTAGGCAAGAGGCCAGGGATCGCTTGATTTCCTGGGTTTGAGACTACCCTGGGCAACATAGCAAGACCTGGTGCCAAGAAAGCAGCCGGGCACGATGGCGGGCACCTGTAATCCCAGCTACCTGGGAGGCTGGGGATCGCATAAGTCTGCAGGATCAGGATTATCCTGAGCAACATAGTGAGATCTAGTCTCAAAAAACACTAATCTTTAAAATGTTTAAAGTAAAACTGGCCAACTTACAACCCAGAAAACGATGGAACTGGCCAAATCTTTAAGATGAGGCAGCAAGAACATACCCACTCTACACCCACAAGAAGAGCGCCCCACAATTCAACCCACCGTGCTAGGAAAGGCGAAGCCAGAGTACCGCTCCTGATGAGAGGAGGCCAGAGCTGGACAGACCATGTGAATTTCCCTTGGTGACGCATGAGGAGGAAAAGGGAATAAAACCTGGTGAGTAGGACGGCCGCAGTGTTGGTTTTGCTAGGGAATGGCTTTGATTTTAGAAGATCCATGCTTTCTGCAATTTGCAAGTAACTCAGAAAAGAAAGTATGGAGAGATGAAGATGAAAGGGCCCCGAGGGAAAGGGAGATAAGGCAAATGTGGTAGAATATCAGAACTTGGGGAGTCGGAGAAGGTATAATAGCAACCTTCTATGATTCCTGTACATTTTTTGAAAGACTGAAATGTCATAGAAAATTAAAAGATGCATGATAATTGAGCAGAGTCTGCATTCGGCCCTATTCACAATAAAAGCGATAAAGGAAAACTAAACTGAGCCAGCCTGCTGCTCGTTATTCTCACCCAAATCAGGTGACTGATTAGAACAGGAGCAGCTTTAAAAAAAAAAAAAAAGAACAGGAGCAGCTGAGAAGGACACCAGCTTCAGTATAGCAACCAACCCCACTGAGAGGCGCAGTGTGTCATTCACAGAGGGAGCTTGAGGTACAAGCTATCACAAGGCACTAATGGGCAAAGTGTCAATAAGCCAAGTGTAGGCATTTTGTCAGCCCATAAACCAGATGGTCTTACTTGATAGTGAAAATATAGTACGGCTCATGTTTAATTTTCCCACGAATAAAACTCAACAGATTTTCTTCAAGAGAGACTCATCGTTAAACAAAAGGAAAGAAGAAACTTTCTGTAGGTTTTCTAACTTTTTTTATGAAGCAAACAGAAGTTTTCATGCAGCAAGATATAACAAATTGGTTGCAGTTTGGCTAGCTCCATGAAGCCATCCTGAAGAGCCACAAGATTTCTGTATTGTGCTATGTGGTGTTACTACCCTTTCCATTAGCTTTACAACTTCAACTGATTCGCTGACATGTGGTTTTATGAGACAGGGAGGTCAGACACTTTCCTGCAGGAAGTTCTGATGCTGTAATGAAAGCCAGTGAGAAAACCAGGACCCATGCGCTATGGCACCCTGCTCCACAAAGGGCACCCGTGCATGACAACTAGGACTCAGAGCCTTGAGAGCAGTTTTAGGGGAGAATACCGCAGCCAGCAGAGCACATCAGTACTTATAAACTCAGCCTGCACTTCTCATCCACCGACGGATGAGGATGGGTGGATGAGGATGGGTAGGTGTCAATGCTTTGGAGGACTGCTGACTGGAGAGGCTATAAAGAGAGCTTTATAACAAAGGGAGCAGAACAAAGGTTAAAAACAGTAAGGAGCTTGTAATGAGCCTTCAGACTAGTAACTAATGAAATGGTGAAGACACTAAATATACAGAAGCAGATAGTTTATGGCACACAGTGGGACTCTAAAACTGGAGGAAAATGAGGTGTGATGGCCAGGCTTGGTGGCGCGCACCTGTAGTCCAAGCACTAGGAGGCAAGAGGTCAGGGATCACTTGAGTTTGTGGGTTCAAGACTACCTGGGGCAACATACTGAGACCTGGTCTTGAAAAAGCAGCCGGGCGCTGCGGTGGGCACCTGTAATCTCAACTACCTGGGAGGCTGAGGCTAGGGATCGTGACTACTCTGGGGAACATAGCGAGACCTAGTCTCAAAAAATAAAAGAAAGAAAGAAAATGTGGTGTGGTGCAGTAGGAAGAGCCTGGGTCTCAAGGAACAAGCAATGCCTGGTCAAATCCACTTTCACTTACGACTCACCTGAAACGATGGAGCAGAACCAGTAAGTCCAGAGATGCGATTCATTCAGCAGACACTTATTAACTATTAGGAGCAGGCACTACTCTGGGAAATAAAAGATCCTGTTTCTGACCCCCAGAGGGACTCATACTCCTCAAGTGGGAGGCATTTAACAAGACAGAAGGGCCATGCCGAAGGCAAACGAAGGACGTTAAGGGGGTCCCCGATGAGGCAACGCTAAGCAATCTGAGAGGGAAAAGGCACTGATAAAAGACAGGCCTGAGCGGGCATAAAGGAGTTAAGGGGGGGCGGCTTCGAGGCAAAGTGAACGTCACAAGCCGAGGAAGCAAGTCCAGACACCGCGTTTCCTGGGCACTCAAAGCGCCCTTCCCTTGCCTGCCAAGGGGAAGCCAGAAGCATTAGCCTATTGTCGCCTTTCCAGATCTGGAACCGCAGCTCTGCCCAGCGAGTATCCCCTTCCAGGATCTTTCACTCAATGGCCTTTTATTAAGCGGTTTATTAAGCATGCCCAGACCGACACCCCCTTCCGAGGGGGCAAAAGGGCACTTCCTGGGCAGAGCTGTTGGCAGCTGTCTTCTTCCTCAAGGCGGCGAACTACCAGGACACAGCCCGAATGAAGGTCGGGGAGCAGGAGAAACGAGCAAAAACCTGCGCCCGGGTGCGGACGGGAGGCCTCGCCGAGCGAGGGCACAGCACAGCTGCCGGACGCAGAGCGTGGACGATGGCCCTGCACGCCCCCGGGGCCCTGACCAAAGGGTTTCGGGGCGCCAGGGTCGAGCCCTGCGGCTGGGGGGTGTCCAGAGGGACCCCCGGCGCCGAGCAGGCGCTCTGGGACGCCGTCAGGTCCATGGCGGCCGGGGACCCCGGCCTCGGAGTCGCGCGGGAGCCCGGGAGGTGGCGGCGCCCACTCACCGCTGCTGCTGGTGAAGTAGAACACCATGATTCCGGCGCGGCGCGGCGACAGCGGCACGCGACAGCAGCTTCCACGCCCGAGCCCAGGATACCAGAAGCGCGGAGGCCGCCTCTGGCCGGAAGTCCCCTCACTTCCGGCCCCTGGCCGGAACTCCTCCCGCACTTCCGGATGGCGTCACAAAGCGGCCCCGTCAGCGCCATCTTTGATCCTGGCGAGGAGGCCCGTGGGCGCAGAGTGGGAGCCGGGCGGGGGCAGGGGAGGTGTTCAGTGATTTGGGGAGACGGAAAGCGCGGGGAGTTCCGCCGCTCGGTGGTGGGAACATTGAGCGGGGAAACGCCCTCTACTGGAAAGAAAATGCTGCCGGCACGTGTGGAGAAGCCCCGCTCACCTGCCGCCTTCCCTCCCTGACCGGTCCCACCCTCTCCTGCCCTCC
>PVHY01028793.1:0-14874 GCA_004024945.1 Uropsilus gracilis | reverse complement strand
GCGGGTAAGTCGTTTCCAAGAAAACACAGCGCGAAAACTCCTCGGCGCGATCAGCCTCTGCCCGGAGTTGGCCTGACCTCCCGCTTCCTGTCTGTTTCCTGGGCACAGTGGCCGCTGGCAACACACCTGCCCTTCCTGCACACCTGCGGTGTGGACCGCCTGCTCCGTGGGCAGAGGAGCCTGTGGAGACCTTGCCCTCGGTCACAGGGGACCCTTAGGTGACAGATGGGCTCTGTCCCCTGTCCCCGGGGCAGGAGGTGGTAGGCTTCTGAAGGCAGCCCATGGCCTGTGGATCCCCCCACCCACCGTTCTCGGCTGGAGACTCCGATTGTGCCTCTTCCACGCTCATTAGAACAGAAGTTATGGTTTAGTCACCCAACGGGACGCTGCTCAGCCATCACGTCGCTCACAGCAACACGGACGGAGCTGAAAGGATTCGTGCCAGCCAGAATCAGCCAGAAGGGAAAAGAGAAATACCTGATGGTCTCTCTTGTGTGGGGGATAGAGAGGAACCAAATAAAGGCCAAGACAAAGTAAAGGCGAAGAAGCTGGCCACAGGACTGAAGCAGACATGGGGTGGGGGAGGGGAGGGCAAAATCAGGGGTGGGATGGGTACAGAGAACCAAGACGACAGTTCCTGAGGGATATGGTAGTGGGAGAACTATGGGGTATACAACGATGTAAGAAAAAAATGAATTCATTAAATCAGTTGATTGCTTGATTAATTAACAATAAATTCATTAACCAGTTAATAATTTGATTAGTAAGACTAAACTGGACCTTTGTTGTAACTCAGTGACCACCAAGGATTCCTCTTGTCCCCTTTATTTTTACCACCCTTACTATTATTTGCAGTAGTCACAGTAGTCTTGTAGTAGTCTAGTAGCAGTATTTGCTATACAGACTCTTAGGGCATGTTGGGATACACTGCACGGTATTAACTACAAGTGGCTAGTGCAGAAGACCCCCAGCCTTCCTTGTCTGGCATCAGAGAAACATTTCTAAGACCCAGTGCACATGGACATTGCAATTTCCATCCTGAGAGGTCTGGATGTGTCTTTTCCTTTCTTAGGTCTCCTTCACTCTTTGAACAGAAAGAGCATTCAGAGAGTCTGGTGGAATAACTTGTCTGCTAATTCCATTCTGTATATAATTTCCAGGTCAGCTTTGATTGATTGGTTTTTCTCCCCATTGTGCATATTTCCTATTTATGAGCACACCTGGTCATTTTTATTCAATGGCAGACACTGGCAGGTTAACTGGTTGGTTATTGTCTGCTCTGGTATTTTAATAATGATGGTCGAGCATTGTTCTAGTACCTGGTGAAGTTACTTGGGGTAAATGTGAGACTCGATCGCTGGGTCCAGAGCAGCGCTGAATCTAGTTTCCCTGGACCAGAGGCCAAGTTTCTGAGCCCTGGACCTTGGGAATGGTGTTTTCCATTCTGGTGGAGGGGGAGGGGGAAGAGAAATCATTCCTGTCAAGTTCCAGGGACTCCTCCCTCCAGCCCTTCCAGGGGGCTCTGCTTCCTTGAGTGAGCACAAAGGCTCTTTGCAGACATTCCCTGTGCACTTCTCTCCTCCTGGTTGTGCTCTGTCACTTCCCCTGCTCTATGGCTCCAACTCAGGAAGACCACTGGAAGCGACCCCTGAACCCCAAGTTCTGAGGACTTGCAAAGTCAGGCGACTGAAAACCTTCATTTTATTTGCAGTTCATTTAAACCTGTTGTTTTCCGTGTCTTGGCTGTTTGTGTTTTCCACTCATTTCAGGTAGAGAATAGGTGTGGTCCCTGTGACTCCATATTGTCTGTGAGTGGGACACTTGGGAGACTCTTGGCTTGGAGTGGCAGCAATGGCTGGCATCTCTTTGCAGATCCCAAACACCTCCTCAAGGGAGGGTGCCAGGGTTTGCCTTGAGTTGGGAAATAATAGATGGAGAAGGAAGGGAATCTGGAAAGACTAGGGACTGAGCCTCTTTATGTGACTGAAACATAAGTAGGGAATAGAAGATGAGCATCCCATTTTCTGTCCTGGGTGACCACTAGTTTTTGCGGGTTCCCCAAGAGCTATTCTGCATTCTTTCTGGGTCAAGTCCATGCAACTTCACTCTTGGCCCATTTTCTTCCAGATGATGCCATAGGATCTGAGAGGGATTTTTTTTTTAATGTATAGAAATGTGGAAAAGACATACAGTCTTATAAAGGAATATGAAAATAAGTGAGTATTACCTAAAGTGGAAAAATGCAAAATGCAACCTTCACAATAGAGCTAATCAGTGCGGTCCCCTCCAAGAGTTTAACAAGAATCTTTCTCTTCCTCGATAACCACTTCATAGCGACCATTGTTGGACATTTTTATTACATAATTCATGTTCTTCTGCTTTTATTCTTTCCAGAGACTTCATCTTACTGAAATTAAAAAAAAAAAACACACACACCTTATTAATTAAAACACCAGATGAGAGCAATTGATAATTCATGCAAAGGAAAGCAAACATCTTTTCTATAAATATGTCTCCTCTTGATTCTTGAGGTGCTCACTATTTAAGTGTTGGGAAACCCCTTTATGCTCTAAGCTAAACTGCAATTAATAATAATCACATGTGCACCATCATTAGGAGAGAAAGCACCACTTTTATCCATTATTTGATTTCATCCTTTTAAGACTCTTGAAGGAAGTAGGAAAGGCCAGGGTCAATGAACCCTTACATTACAGAAGAGGCAACTGGTATACCTCATCTCCAACTGTTAATGCTATCAGTTCTGACTCCAGGCTTGGTGGTGTTCCTGCTGGATGCGCCCTGCCTTTCCTCACAGCTGGAGAATGGAGAAATTTCTTTTTTTTTCTAAGTGGGGTCTAGCTCTTGACATGATGCTAAGCTGTTGAAACAGATGAGTTGAATCTCTAAGAACAGGAGGGTTTAGGGAAGGGAAGCACTGCTTCTTTCAGTTTCTCTGAGCTTCCGTGAGTGACAGTTTGATGGCTCTATCAACATAGCTTCACAACCAGAGAAAGGAGAGTCAAAGGATCTTGTCTCACCAGCTATGTGGTGTCACACGAGGCAAATAAGAAAGAATATGTCTTGGTATTTCTTGAAGTGAATTAATTTTTTGGCAGAAGTCAGTCAGCTGGGTTTTGAGTCTATAAATAATGTAGTTTTACCTGTGATGAAAGGGCACTGTTCTTTGTTGCTTTTAATATTGCTCTTCAATCTGCTCTTCACCTGGTCACTGTGGGAATGCAGAGAGCCTGGAGATCCAGATTCAGAATCCAGGCTGCACAGAAGCTCGGTCTCTCTTCCAGGGCCCTCCTCTTCCACCACACACAGAGATGGAGCCTGCTTGCAGACACTGGAAGGTGTCCTGGGACTGGATATGTTTCCTGGGGCTGCCTCAGATTGGTGCTATTGTGGGGATGTTGTAGAGGATGGGAGCTAGGGGATGGGCTTGGAGTCTGAGGTACCTAGAGTCAGAGCCTGAACTCAACAGCTACTTTCTGTACAGCTTTAGGCATGGCACTGAAGTCCTCTGAGCCCCTGTCCTTTCTAGTAGGACAAATTAAATGACCATTGAATGAGGGACTCTGTATATGTTATCAGATGAAGGGATCACCATCCCTTTGAATTTTAGTCAACAAGGGTTCTTTTGCCTCACACTAGTTGTTGCCCAAAGATCACACTTTATGATAAGGGTGAGCACAGGGATTTATTCATGAAATTGGGTAACAACACAAGCAAAACAGGGTACTTAACTAATCTTACAAAGGGGAGCAGCTGGCCTTCTTAAGCCAGCCACACACCAGGTTCATCCCAGCCCATGCAAACAGTAGCAAGACCACATAAACCTTAATAGGAGGCAAAAACAAATTTACTTATTAAAGAGACAAAATAAATAAAAATCACTGAAGGTACAAGGAACCTCTTTGGTAAGCTCATCAACCAGTCCAGTCTCAAGTCCAAAAGGCTACATGTGACCTTCAGCCATATGCTTCCACAAAATGGCAGCCATCTCACCTTTAAGCCAGATGAAGGAACCAGGATGATGCTGTTACTCCTTCTCCTAAAGGCACAACTATTCATTTCAAGCCAGAAGAAGCTAAGAGGGCACTGTCAATCCTTCTTCAAAAGCAGGAGATTCAAATGCAATGAGGAAACAGGATGGTGTCTTCAATTCTTCTACAAAGGGCACAGCCCAGCATTCTCTCACCTTCAACTCCAAAGTGGCCCCAAATCAGTAAGACTCACTCCATACAACAGCAGCAACTTCTTCAGATGTCTCACAATGAAAATAGCAACACAGCAAGTTTTCTTCAGGTCTCTAGACAATTTCCAAGCTCCACAGCTACAAAGTTAAACCAAGTTCTCATATACCAAATTTCCCAGTCCCTTCACACTGGTCACAAATTTCTCCAGCTTGCTTCCCCAGGTTCCTCACTGGCCCAGGCTGGGAGGAAGCCCTCTCGCCAATGGGCTTCCTTTCGTGTCCTGCAGTCACACATGGCAACTGGCAGCTGTGTGTCCTTCCAGCCTTGCTGTTCCTCTGTTCTGTGCCTTTTCTTCTGTCACCTCCCTAATTTCCTCAACTTCTTCTCCTCATTTGAGAAGGCTAACCATGGCTTTCGCCTAGGCTCTGCCCACCAGAGCACAATGGCTGGTATTCCAATGTAGCACCAACAGTGCTGGGTGCCCCCAGTTTTACCACAGTACCCCTATCAATTACAAATATGAGAAGACAAACTAAATCTAATAGTTCACACCCTCACAAGGGTCTCAAACAGAAGGGAACCCCACTTCTATGCCTCAGGGAGCTGCATGGGTTTCACCTCAATCTTAGTGTGATTTACTCTGAAGGTTATGTCCTTATCTTTGGTTCTCAGTCACTGTAACTGTGATGGAGTGAGTTCTGAAATCATCATGCGGTTCAGTTCAGCCTCTCTCTCTCTTGTTCTCCACTCTGGGTTGTCAGGGCAGCTCACTTGGTGATAGACTCCTCTTCTCTGCCTTCATCCAATTCTTGACCTTCAAAGGTCTGGGAGCCCTAAAATCTTCATCAGCTCCCAGCTCCTGGTCCAGATGCCCAATGCCAAATCAGCTCGTCAGTCAGCTAATCTTCTGAGCTCCAAATCCCTCCTCCTCCAAATTCTTTCTCCAAATTCTTCTTTCAGTCCCTGCACCCTTTCTCTTTCCCCTCCTTTTCCTTGCCTCTTCTCCCATCACGAATCCTGATGATGAGATTATCCATCACACTCTGACTTGGTTCAGTGATGATCTCCTCCCTGGAGCTTAGAACACTAACACAGGGAGCTAAAGTAGCATAAGTGTTGACCAAACCCTACTCAAGATTTACAATTTTAAGGTAAAAGAAGGGATTAGTCTTCTATCTGACTTCAGGTCATTCTTAACCTCTGTATCTTTCAGACATTAGTAATGGAAATACAATTTAGCAGCACATAACACTGCCCATATTGGTCCAGCTTCATATATAGCTCACACACCCAAGCCTCCTGGATACAAGTTGGACATGGAGTCACATTCAAACATACCCACCCGAGTGCCAGAACGGTAGCTAACAGCACTTCACGTTTATCCTCTTAAGCAAATGTCAAAGAAAGAGGAAGACTGGACAATTAATGCATACCAGAAGCCCAAATAAATATTCCACTTTCCCCATCACTGTCTTGTTGAAAATACCCTCAAAACTAATTCTCAGTGTTTTCACTCTCCCGCTCCCAATTCTAAGTATAACCTTGGGTTTGCTGAATTCTCAACAGTCACAGGGATCTTTTCTTTCAGAAGTCAGGAAGTGGGTGAAGCTGTGGTTCTCCATTCATCTGCAATTTTGTTGAAGGACATGCTAAGAAGGACTTCCATCCCACAGGATAGACAGGGCACACAAGGGTGCCACGCCACAGGTAATGATGTAGGCACTGCCAGGCTTCCGCTGCAACCTCAGAGCTTGGCTAGCTCTCATGCACATGTGGGCTATCCTCAGGACAAGCTCACACCTCAGGCCATGTGTGCAGCTGATTCAGTTCTTAGGACCTAGAAGCCCCGAGGTGAGCGTCAGTAACCCGTAGGCGGGCCACAACTTGCAAACAATCTTGTGTTCCTACTCAGTGTTCAGTAAGGCTGGGTTAGACACTCAGGAAGACACACTCGCTACCTTCAAGGGCCTTGCAGGTGAATGGAAAGGACCCAGTGAGCAAAGTTTGTAACAGACCCCAAATCTCCTCAACTGGACTGGGGTGCTCACTCCTCTGTCACGAGTGACCCCCCCCTTCAAGTCTATCAGGAAATGGTCACGACCAATGGTGCCGCCACACCCAGGGATGCCTGGGAGGTGACCACTCATCACCCATTGGTCAGGATTGCCTGTTGCCAATGAATGCTGGATGGGGAACAGGGAAAGCTCTCGCCCCATTCTCCATGGCTGTGGTCTGAAGGAACCCCTCCCCTGGTACTATCTTTTTGCTTCTTTCCTCACAGGTGCCACCTGAGAGTCCTGCCTCACTGCACTGCCTGCTGAAGTATCCCTATCCCTGATCTGAAGCCAGGAAAGCTGGTTTAAGGCCCAGAGCTCAGGGTGAGGGTGATGAGGAGGAGCATGGACACCTCAAGATACCCGGAGGTCTCCAGCTGGGTGTATTCCAGCGGGGATGCAGGGGTGATATATGTAGAGCACTTACCAAGTCCATGAGCATCACAGCTCCTCAGAAATCAGTTTGCAGCTCCTGTCTCAGTGCAGATCAAAGAAGTTGGAGTGACTAAGCTTCACAGAGTGGAAGAACGTGACGGTCCCAGGGAAGATAGAACGTTTCATTGCCTGGTGCTCTAGGAGGGTGTGGGCATTTAAAGGAGAACCAAACCCCAGGGAGCTACAAGCTGCCTTCTCATTGACAGTAAAGTGCCAGGGAATATTCAAGTAGGAGATGCCCCCCAAGTCTGTGCTTGGAAAGGTAGTCCTTGCAGCAGAGGGAGGATGGACTGGAGGTAGGGAGATTGTACAGGCAGCCCCCAATGGCATTGAGATGAAACAGTCAAGAGGTAAATGATCACTTGGAAGCATGGAGACTTTGAGTGGGAGGTGTATTCAAGGGGCTTTTGAAAGAAGGGCTGTTCAGCATGAAGCAACTGAGAGAGGGAACAAGGAACAGCCACGATCATGATGACACTATCCTGGCAGCTTGCAGGCAAAGAATCTTCAACCTGAATGAGGAGGATGCCATTAAATCTATTGGTAAAAAGACAATGCTAATGAATGGTGCCACCCAAGTAAAACATACATTATCCTCTGATTTGAAACCTCTATGTAATTTAAGACATCCCCGTGGTGTTTAAAAGCTGCATTATTGCAAGTGCTGGTAGAAGGTCGACATTCATTAGCAGCCCTACAATAACAGCCAACAAGTGTGAAGAGTGAGCCGGTGATTGAGGAAAACAATTTCACTTAGAAAATAGACTCTCATTTTCAACCCTCGCAAGGTTATTATGGCTACACGAAAATGAAAACACTTTTATTTTTCAAATTTATGAAAAAGCCCTCCCCAACCCCGGCGGTCTGGCCAGGAAAACAACGGCAGTGGATGTTGCCTGTTCTACTCTGAACTGGAATAAAAACAAGAGGTCATCAAGCCACCAGGAGAGACGCTGAGTGCGTCTTTGTAAAATCCAAAGGAAAACGAAGTTGCTGGAGATCGGTTACATTTATTATTATTATTTAAAAAAAATTATATATATATTATATCATTGTGTACCCCGAGGTACCCCCATTTCCATAACACCCATTAGCCATCTTAATCATGTGTGCCCTCTGCCTCCCCTGTTTTCTTCCTCCTCCCCCTCTCTTGCTCTATGGTTTGGTTCTGTTGGGTGTTTGAAATTTTTCTTAGTCGTTTGTTCGTTTTTTCCTACATCCTTCAAATAAATGAGACCATCCTGTATTTCTCTTTTTCTTTCTGGCTTATTTCTGCTAATATGAGTCCTTCTAGCTCCATCCATGTTGTTGCAATTGACATATATTTGTCCTCTTTGCTTGATGCATAATATTCCATCGTGTACATAGCCCACTTTTTTTTTTCAACCATTCATCAGTTTGGGGGCATTTGGGTTGTTTCCATATCTTGGCAATTGTAAACAGAGCTGCAATAAATATATGCATACTGGTGTCCTTTTTAATTAGTGTTTTCATGTCCTTTGGGTAGATTCCCAGTAGTGCAATTGCTGGGTCGAATGGTAATTCCACTTTCAATTGTTTGAGATTACTTTTAATACTTTTAATACAAATTAGACATCATCACACCAATACAGTGTGACTGTGGCATCTCTTGTCAGAACTGGGTGTGCAAATGTGTACTCTCTGAACTGGGGTGTGTGTGTGTGTGTGTGTGTCCTAGAGTGCACGCCTAGGGTGCTCCCCAGGATTGTGCACACCTGGCTCTGGTCTGTAAGCATCAAAATGGGTGGTGTCTTTTCATCTCCTGGCTAGTGTAAACAGCACTGCAACAAACATCCGAGGACATGGGTGGAGCTATGAGGAATCATGGTAGTGCAAATAAACGAAAGAAAAAGAGAAATCAGGATGGTCTCACTGATACGAGGGATAGCGGGAAAACAAACGGACAAGAAAAATTTAAAACTATCAAAAGAAGTGAAACAGATCAAGGGAGGGGGAGGAGGGCGAAATGGGGGGGGCACACAAGAGATAAAGATAAAAAGATGGTTCATGGGTGAGAGGGGGTGGGAGAACCTCGGGGAAGACAATGATATAATATATATATGTACAATCAATCAATTAAAAATACAATTAATTAAATAAAATTAAAAACAATAAAAAGGTGGTGTCACCAGGCGGGGGTGGGGAAGAGAACAGAGGAGAGCCCCGAGAAAATGAAGATTCTGGGGGCCTGGGGGGCTCCCCTGCCTCCTTACCTGCAGCCTCCCTGCCCCGTGGGCCTGTGCACCTGCTTCTCCCAGAGCATGAAAGCTCAATCCACCCCCCCACCCCACCCTCCAAGGGTTCCGGCTCCTTCTTACCCATCTGCTCTGGCCGATGCAGGCCCTGCGCTGAGCGACCCGCGGTACAGACACACAGCACTGCTTTCTGGAGTAGCCGCTGTGCTTTTAGGAATGTCCAGTCCTTTGTCCCCCTGGACAGTGTCTGCCCAGCACATACCTCGTGGGCAGCGTCAGGAGTCGGCGGTGTGTGTCCGCCCTAACTGCTGCCCGGTCTCTGGCCCACGCGCCCTGGCGCCCTTTGCACCAGGGTCCCTCGCTCCTTCAAGGAGCCACTTGAAGGCCAAGGAGAGCGAGTCTCAGGGATCCCGGGCGTCTGTTCAAGAGCCTGTGCCAGAGGTGGGGCTGGGCAGGGGCAGGCAGGCCACTTGAGAGGAACTCGACGGCCGGCAGGGCTGCGCGGCTGGCCAGGGACCAGGCCCGGCGTGAGCTGGCCAGTGCCTTCCCGAGGCCCTTCGGCCCACCGTGGGAGTCCTGACCACCTCAGCGTCCTTGGGTCCTGGCCTTAAGAGAAGCCGGGTGTGGAGGAACCAGGTCCGCAAAGGCCTGGTCTCCCTGGGAAACGCGCGCTGGCTTGGTTCTTGGCAACGTCACGGGAAAGCCACCTTTGACGAAGTCACGCTGAACGCAGCACCGTTACCCGAGGACCCGCTGCACTGAGAGCCTCACCCCTGCCTGGGGAGGAGGGGTCGCCAGGTGGGCGCAGCAGCCCCTAGTCTGCTCACCGGGGGCACCTGGGAGGTACCTGATGCCGCTGAAGCCCCACCGCAGCCTGGGGGTGACTCTACCTTCAGCGGATGTCCTAGTCCCCGGGGCTTCCAGGTGCGGTGTGATAGGAGCCTTGGCTCCCCCGCGGAGAGCAGTTCTCTGACCCAGACCCGAGATTCACTGTCCCGGATCAAGAAGCTTCAGCGCCGCCTGCCTCAGTTTCCCCAGAGTACCTGGTCAACAGGATTGTGGAGGCTGAGTCAAGAGAATGGGGCACTTGGGAGTGTTTGCTGTTATTTCATAGGAATGGAAATCAGATGAGTGAGGACAAGGTGGTCCCCTCGCTTGGACCTGGGAGTCCAGGAGAAGGGTTGGGGGGCGTCCATGCTGTAGACACTGTGGGCAACAGGCTCCCTCCCCAGCCTGCCAGGCATAGCACCATTGGGAATGCTATAGGCTGAAGGTCCAGAGATGCCAAGGGGCTTGCTCAAAGCCACACAGCACTGTGGGTCCAGGATCGAGGACGCCTAGCTTGGTCCTTGGAGCCTGGTGGCATGATGGCGGCTGTTGCCAGAAGACAGCATGGTTGGGTCCTTGGGGTGGGTGGTCTCAGAGGGGAGCCCTCAGGCTTCTGCGCACCGTGCCCCCCCGCCATGGCCTGGCCCAGCCACGACACATCCACATTTGAGGGAAGGGCTCAGCCCCTCGACCAGCCCGCTGGCACGTGTGGCTTCCTCCCCGTGTGTCTCCTTGGCACCACTGACTGCCGGAGTGGCATTCTCTCTGGAATCGGCCCAAAAGGGTCTGATTTGCCTTTCAGCGTTTTGAAGAGAGACATTTGCGCTTGTGCACCGAGGCAATCAGCTCGGCCCCGTCAACGAGGAGCCAGTGACTTTGTGCAGACACAAACTCTAATCACGGCATTTGACTCATTGTCCCAGTGTTTGCATTTCCAGAGGCTCTGGCCCTGGAACACAGCCTTCCCAACAAAATCCTGGGGAAAATGTTGGCTTTTATATGGACTTGAGGTTGGCAGTGGAGAGAGGTGCCTCTGGCATCAAGCATCAAACGGACCTGAGGGGTAGGCTGAGGCGTGATATGTGAGTGACTCTGTTTCCTGTTTAGCTCAGTTTCCTTATCTTTGAAATGGGGCTTCGGGCTGCCTTGTGGAGAAGCGATGGGATCAGATTAGATCAGGAACAATGTGATCAGATAATTAATACAAAGATGCACGCTGGCGGATCATTAAGAAAGAGTGTTTTGCTCTGTTCTGCTAGGTCCTGTGGATACAGTCATTTAATCAGAGGGCATCAGGAAAAGGAATTCCCATTAGCGAGAAACCCCCTATGGCCTGTAAAAGCCATGTGGGAGAGCTGCCCTGTCCCCAAGGGGATGGGATTAGTTGGAGGTAGGAAATGAACTCAACAGGTGCTAATTGATGAGGAGATTCTTCAGATGAAGCAGGGTTTAAAGGAAATGATGCCGTAAAGCAAGACGTAAGGTAGCGAGTTTGAAGCTGTTTCAGACCTCAAGATGAGTTTTGTTTTTTATAAAGAAAAAAATAAGAAAACAAAAATTTTTTTAATGGAATGAATAGCTGAGATTTTGAACTGAAAAGATGTTATCACCTGATGGGGTGACAGGGCGTCCTCACCCAGGGAGGAGCATGTAAGGAGAACCATGGAGAGAAGAGAAGGCCAGAGAGAGAGCCCGGAGATAGGCGTGAAAATTCTCTGGGGCTCACCTACTGTCCCCTAATGCTGCCCCGCCATACAACTGGCCTAGCCTTCCTGTCTGATGTGCCTGTCTGTCTGGTTCTCTGGTTCCCAGTAAAGCCTGTAAAATTCACCAAAGGCTCTTGTTATCTGTCAGCTCCAATCAATAAAGAACCTGCCCGGTGTGTGTGTTTACAGCACAAGTCCTCACCACTCCCTATAGTGTCGCCAACTCTGATGATCCTTACGTTCACATATGGAGGGTCATTCTACCCTAGCCGACTTTAGAGGAAAGTAGCTAGACTCTGCCTTAAGAGTCTATTTCAAGAACAATGGGGAAGAGCATGCAATGGTGTGAAAGTGAAGATCATGCTTATAGGATATTGTCAGGAAGCAAAGGAAATCATCTTCTGGGTTCTTCGGGGCTGGAAAATAGTCAAGCATCAGTCAGATGGGTCTTAAAGGGGGGGGGTTAATAATAACATGGATACCTCTTGTATACAGATGGGGGGGCAGGGAATCTGGCATGGCTGAGGAAATTGTCCAGGGGTTTCAGAATTCATCTTATATAATTAAGACAAACACTGGGGTGACACAACAGAAGGTCAGTTAGGGAAGTTGCTAGGGAAGTTATGGTAGACAAAGGTAGATAGATTATGTTCCGTCTTCTCCATTAAAGAAGAAATAAAGAGATCTGCCCTTATGGAAGTTTATCTGTAAATATCTTTTTCTAAAGTAACTCTGTCCAACCTGTATATTCCCTCTTATGAAACGAGCCTTTTACCAAAAATACCTGTTTTGGGATGGCAGGCTTTTTTTTTTGCCTACAATACTAACCAACAAAGATGCATATATTGTATGAGTACAATATACACTTCCATTGTGAAATAAAATCTTGTAGGAAATATAATAGGTAAGAGGATAAATGCATGTAAGTGAGACCATCACATATTTCTCGTTTTCTTTCTGGCTAATCACCATTAACATGATTCTTTCTAGCTCCAACTATGTTGTTGCAAATGACACATTTGTCTACTTTGATTGCTGAATAATAGTCGATTGTATAAAAAAAAAACACAATTTTTTCCGCCATTCATCAGTTCTGGGACATTTGGGTTGTTTCCATATCTTGGCAATTTATATGAGGGATATAGGGAAAACAAACAGACAGACAGACAAGAAAAATTTAAAACTATCAACAGAACTAACTGAAGCATAGAGCAAGGGAGGAGGAGAAGAGTTTCAATTGAGGGGAGGGCACAGGAGATTAAGATGGTGCATGGGTGATAAGGTGGTGGGAGAACCTCGGGGTAGAAGACAATGTAATATATATATATATATATATATATATATATATGTATGTGTGTGTGAGTACAATCAATAAAAAGGATTAAAAAGGAAAAAAAGGACAAATGCATAATAAAAGCACATTAAAAAATGACAAAAAAAATCTAACCTGATCTAATTTATTGATTGACACTAGGCACCCAGCACCTGTGCCTCTGGAGTGCATGGTGCTAGTATATACAATCACTTAATATCCTGGTATGTTTAGATTCATTTAGTATTTTGTGTGCATTTAACACTAAATATCACAAAATACCGGCATTCACTGCTCGTAGGTTTTATGAAGAGATGATATACATATTGTTTCAAGAAAGACTTAGAAGAGCATTTCCTCAGACAAAGCTCCATACTCTGTACAAAATGTCCTTCAGGAAAGCCCCATGTATGGACTATGGACTTGCAGGGGATATTCCCCAGAGACTGACCTGTCTTAGAGATACAAATCCATCTTGTGGGGTGACACTCCAGGTTGAGGGTCTAACCTCATTCCCTAACCCCAGAGACTAGGCACATGGTGAAGATTGGTGACTACCCCTTGAATGAATGATTTCATGCAACAAAGACTGAATGAATAATTCCACTTTCCCACTGCACATAGTTTATGGAATAGAAAAAAAAGAAAATTAGAACAAATGTATGCTGGATAGTTTTGATTTCTATTTAGTCCTTTTTCTTTTCAGTACTCAAATGGAATGTTATCATCTTCTTAAAGTTAAGAAACGAAAGATTATTGCCCAGTTTTCCCAACACCATCTTTTGAATAAATTCCTTTTCCCTTAGCTCCTTTTGTGTGAATTAGTGATCCATACAAGTGGTTTATTTCTGAGTTTTCAATTCTATTTCATTGGTCTATGTTTCTATTTTCAGTCCACTATCATACTGTTTTGATTACCTTAACTTTATACTATAGTGTTAATTCTGGGCACATGATACCTTTGTTCTTTTTTTTTTTTTTAAATCAGAATTATTTTGGTACTTTGGGATCTTGAACCTATACTTCTTAACCATAGACAGTCATGCAAATCAACATAATCACACATATATACAAAACTACAATCTAAAAAATAAAGCAAGCCTGGGTGTCTTCCCTGTCATCTCTATCCCCAGACCTGCACCTCTATTCTCCTTCTGCCCCATCTTGTAAGTGCCCAATAATGACTTGATATGATTGTCTATCTTCAAGTCAGTCTCCAGGTGCTTTTGGGAGAGTGAAATATTTTCTTCATTTAAGGCCTGACAAAACTGGGACTCAGGGAAAAGATGTCCTTGTCAGAGAGCACTCAGTTAAGGTGTGAACCCCACTCTCAGAACCCCTGAACCCCTGAACCTTTGGTCACATCAAGCTATTCTGAGGAAAGATCCTGGGGCAGCTTCCCACGAGCCTGGGGTTCAACTTTGATTGGAGAGAAAAATAAATCCTGTTCATCCCAGAGAGGGAGATAACAACCACAAAAAATGACAGTGTGACAGAGCAGGCAAGCAGCCCCCAGAGCTGGGGAATACGGTAGCCACCAGCCACGTGTGGTGTGGCTCCTTAAACTGAAGTTTAAATTAGCTAAAATCAAACAAAATGAGAACTTCCCCTGCACTGCACTGGCCACATTTCAAGTATTCGATAGCCACATGTGGTGGCCAGATTGGACAGTCCAGATATAGAACACTTCCATCATCGCGAAAGTTCATTTGGCCAGCGAGACCGCTAAGCTTGGAACCAGAGGGAGACTTGCTGAGACCAAGCAGGAAGGGGGTTTTTCGTCGTTTTCCTTTGTGTCCTCCGACCCTGGCATCTCACAGGCTTCCTCCAGTGGCTCCCCAAGCACACTGCATTTCAGGTTTGTTGATCACCCCTTGGGCGTCTTCGGGTGAGTTTGTGCCCAGAAGTATCTCACAGGTCCACAGGAAACTTCATCTGGGATCAGATGGAGGCCACCTCCCAGCTCCAGTGGCCCCTGAAGCTCCTGCAGGGTCTTGAATGGAACTGGACTTTGGTGTTAGGACAGCAGACGTGAGAAACTCAGCTGGCTGTGGGAGGACTTGTGGGGAGGCTGTCGATCCCCAGATGATGATCTCTCTGTGAGAACATGTTCCTGATATC
>PVHY01028792.1:0-14890 GCA_004024945.1 Uropsilus gracilis | reverse complement strand
TGAGGCAGAGGAGGGTTGAGGGCCTGCAACTGGAAAGTGTTGGAGCCCCAAGAGTGACCTAGCCCTGCCTCTAGTTGACCTCCATGTGCCCACTGTGCTGTCTGAGGATAAAGTTCATGCCTTTGCTTCTCCACCAACCACCCTGATTTTGCTCTGTTCTGAACTTTGAGAAGCTCTGATGTCGGGATGTGAGTAATTGATTAGGTAAATGCATTTCTTCCTGTCTATTCTAACAGCATCTGAATGCAAAATAAAGAACCAGCTTCAAATTGAAAAAACAAATTTCCACAAAGTTATATGCTTGAAAAAAGAGAAGGCTGATTTTCTTCTTACCAAAGATATGGGGGGGGGGGTGAAATGAATGGAAAAGTCATGGCGGACAAGGCTGTGCTGGCCTTCTCAATGGGAAGCTCTAGGTGCTGGGTCTGCAGAGGGAATAAATTTATACAATGTCACCAGCAGAGTCAGTGCAGTTGAGGTAGGGATTTCCATCCCGTTCAGTAGGGGATCCAGCTTGTGAGCTTCTCGGTGCCCACAAAACCAGTGTCCGGGTGACCAGCGTACTTCTCTTTTTTAGGGGGTGGACTTATATCCTGAGAACAAGACGTACTTCGGGCTGTCCGAGTTCATTGAGTCCACACTTTCAGGACACAGCCTTCCCTTGCTCAGATACGACAGCTCCTTTGAGGCCATGGTCACAGCGCTGGGAAAAAGGTGCACATCTCTCTTCAAAGTTGCTAATAGTGCCTATAGGTCAGGTGCAAGTTGGTGCATGCAAGCAGCCAGAGGGTTCCAGGAAGGAATTAATTCACCCCCTCTCAGAGCTGACTCTGTCCTTCCATTAATGGAACCTCACTATTTCTCCTCCCGCATTTTGGGTCGGTGATTATCTCTGCTGGACTGTTCCCAGAAAATTTTAAGGGAGAGCATGGATGTAAATATGCGGGAATGTGGGGATTGTGTGTTTGATACTCAAGAGAGGGTGAGAAAGTAGGAGGTAAGACACCAGAAGGTTTAAAGGAAACAGTGGCAACAATCATTGTCACCATCAGTTCTCACTCCTCTGCACGTCCTTGCTCCAGGGCTCACTTTGTGTTGTTCGCAGGCCTGAGGGCCAGAAGTTATTATCTTGTTTAGTTATCATTATCTTACCACTTCTCCAAGATGGCTGCTATTATTATCCCTGTTTTGCAAATACAGGAGGGACAGTGATTCCCACACAGTCAGGAATCCACGTTTAACTTTTGACCCCCCTGAAACCTAATTGCTGATGACCTGTTGTGACTGGGAACTTCCAGTAGGCAACGAGCCTCTGTTTTCCTTCCCAGCTGGACTGATGCAGTCTGTTCTGATGTCACAGGACAGCTTCCATCTCAGATCCAGATGAGTAACTTCAAAGGAAACAGACTGCTTTGTAATCCAGGCACCACCTGTGCCCCACCCCAGTGGTGGACGCCTCGGGTTACCCATTCTTTGAAGAAGATCTCCCTCTTCTGGGAGCGCCTAGGGTCCTTGGGTGCAGGTCACCTTGGTCTCGGTGCTCATAGTTCCCAGCAGGGTGGTCACGGTGGTCTGTCTGCCTCGCAGGTTCTTCTGAAGCAGCTGGGATCACGGTGGTTGTCCGTCTGTCTGTCTTACAGGTTCCCTCGTTTGCACAGCACGGTGATCAGGACCTTTGTCCTTGTGCAGCACTATGCAGCCGCCATGATGGCCGTGAGTGGCCTCTCGCAGATGAAGAACTACACATCAGTGGAGACACTGGAGATCACCCAGAACCTCATCAACTCCCCGAAGCAGTGTCCCTGCGGCCACGGGCTGATGGTCCTGCTGCGGGTGCCCTGCTCACCACTGGCAGCTGTGGCCTATGAGCGACTGGCCCACGTGCGGGCACGGCTGGCCCTGGAAGAGCACTTTGAGATCATCCTGGGAAACCCCAGCTCGGGCATCACTGTGGGGAAGCACTTTGTGAAGCAGCTTAAGGTGGGGGTGACAGGTATCTGGGGAGGGTGGGTGTGGGCTCAGAGAGGATGGGCTGGCCATACACTCCCTAACCTTGCTATCCTCCCACACCTGACCTGGTGAGCCATCGTCCCACACCTGGCCAGAGCTGACACTGTCTAGCTATCTAGCTACAACCCCACTTGCATCTTTCATACAATGATACCCTGTGCAAATATGGTCCCTGGCTGTCCCTCAAATATATTGTCTTGCTTTCACAAACTTTGGGGTGGTGACTTTTGCTTTCCTTTTTTCCTAAGGGTCTGTTTTTCCTTCTCCTCTGTTTTTAGTGCGTGTCTATGGGCCTGCAGAACTCAACTCTGTCTGCTCCTCTTTCTGGAAATAGCCCCTCATCCTCACCTGGGGTTCTCCTGATGCCTGCCATTATCCCCCCCATGGGGCTACAGTGTTCCCTGTAGTCATCTGGCTCTTCCCCCAGGCTATGGAGGGCAGAGACAACCCCTGCAGGTCTCAGCCCCCGACCAGCTTGAGGCCTGGCCCAGGGTCACGTCTTACATATATTCCATGGGACTTTTTCAAGTGTTAGCGAATGGTAATTACAAGGGGAAGACTCTATGAGTGAGTGGGAATTCTGAACAAAGCGAGGAGGAATTCTGCATGAAAGGGCCCAGCACACCATGGAGAGACCACAGAAAACTCTAGAGGCAGTGAGGGCACAGGCTTTCTCTCGAAAGACCCCTCTGCGGCCCATGGCTCTCGAGCAGTTCAGATGTGCCAGCTGTGTTCTCCGTGCTGGAGATGATGTGCATCTTTGCAGAATAAAAAAACGTTCCTTTTTAATTGAAAGACGTGTTGCCAAGGATCCAGGCTGGTGGTGACACAGGACCTAGAGCTGCACATCAAGGGTCCTTCTTTTCTTAACTCCCTGCAGATGTGGCAGAAAATCGAGGATGCAGAGTGGAAGCCTCAGACCTACCTGGAGCTGGAGGGCCTGCCTTGCATCCTCATCTTCAGCGGGGCGGACCCGCACGGGGAATCCCTACCGAGGTGAGCAGTAAAAGAGGGGCGGTCTTTGAGGTGCCTGAGCCCAGGCTAAGGGCTTGCCTCCTACACCCACCCACACCCACCCCCCAGTCTGGGAAGAGCGACTGACAGTCACAGCTGAGGCTGGGTCCTTGACTTGGCTTCCCACTGATGGCTGTGACCAGGTTTCCTTTTCACAATTCAGACGGGTGCCTGTGGGCTGGGGGTGTGAAAGGGGTGTCCACTGTCCTGGGAAAGGATCATGTCATCTCAAGGTCAGAACTATTTCCCCACTGTGCAGCTGGGTGTCTGCTGGCTCTGGGGTGCTGATCTGGGGAGGGGGTAGAAGCCTTGCCCCTGGGCCAGAGCCAGTTCTTCCAGCACAGAGCTGATGTCACTAAGGCTTTGGATGTCACCAAGCCTTTGGTCCCTTCAGCAGCCCAGCCTGGCCATGCCCTCTGTCCTGAAGGCTCCTGGTGGGGTATAGTTTGAATGGGCAGCATCCAGGGGCCTTTCAAAGGTGGACTTAACTTTGGTAAGCAACCACTCTGGGGCCTCTTCCTGGTGTGATGCTTGCCAACTTGCTGTGAGTTCCCCTCCATACCCAGGCTCTGGGCTCTTCTGTCCATGCATCTGTATGCAGAGACCCAGAGGCAGCAGTGCTGGATGGGCTGCTATTCCTTCTGTGCCCAAGGGCAGCGCTCACAGGACACACTGTGCCTACTGCCCCCATCTCCCAGGTCTCTGCGCTACTGTGACCTGCGCCTGATCAACTCCTCCTGCTTGGTGCGGACGGCCCTGGAGCAGGAACTGGGCCTGGCTGCGTACTTTGTGAGCAGTGAGGTGCCCTCGGAGAAGGGCCCCAGGAGCGAGGCCCTGGAGAGCGACGCAGACAAGCTGAGCAGCACGGACAACGAGGATGAGGAACTGGGCACAGAGGGTGAGGCCCCTCACCCAGCACTGCTGCTAGGGGGCTGCGGGACTCCTCATGGGCAGCCTTGGGGGGCATGTCCAGACTGCCCTCTCCAGTTCACTGTGGCCCTGAGGCCCCAGGCTGGTGGCGGGGCCTGAGAGTTCTGCAGACACACCTTGGGAGGGAATAGCAAATCCCTCCTTGAATTCAGATTTTACTCTTTCTCTTATTGGGTGTTGTGCAAAAATGGAGAGCCAGCTGGGTTAGTCCTTGTTCTAGAATTCCTGGAGAATAGGCAGGGACACTGAGATTGCTGAGGCTTCAACTTCAGGAGGCCGGCCCCTGGTAGGTGGGCGGTGGCCAACTGGCTGGGGAGGGATGACAGGTGTGAATGTACCTGGTAAACTGTAAAGAGCTGGGCTACCATCAGAGGTGCTGATCGGGGAGTTTCCAGCGTGCATATTCTGAAACAGGCTCTGCCTCAGAGAAGAGGAGCCCCGTGAAGAGGGAGCGGCCCCGCTCCCGCGACTCTGCATCCTCGTCTCTCTCCTCCAAAGCATCCGGTGAGTGTTCGGGGGCTGCCCACCATGGACCTAGGCTTGTCTTGAGGGTTTAGAGAATGAAGAGGTCCTCTGTTTCAGCCATGTCAGGGAGAAGCTGTCTTTTCCTCACTTTGTAGATGTGGTGCTCAGATGATGGTTAGACTCACCCCGAGGCATGTTGGGGTGCCCTTTCCTTCCCTTCCCTATAGTCGTGCTGCTCAGTTGCAGCCTGGTGCCTGGGAGCCCTATGTGGGTTGGATGACTGACACCAGACCAAAGTCCTGGTTTCTGAGTGTCCCACGGATCACCCTAGCTGCAAATGTCCTTAGTTCACCATGTTTTGTTTGTGCATTGAATTTGTGCTGTGGAACCAGTGTGCCCGGCAGGCTTTGTGTCAGCCCCCGGGGGCATCACTGACAGGTTCCTCTCTCTCCAGGCTCAGCGCAATGTGGGGAGTTCTCGTCTCAGCCTGGGGGTCCCCCTCCAGGGGAGCAGGCCAGGTCACCCCCACCTTGCAGCCTCTCAGAGGAAGGCCGGGAGAAACAGAGGACCCGAGTGAGTCGGGGGGCCCCGTCGGTCATCAGCAGGCACAGCCCCGGGCTGGCCCCCCAGCCAGATGAGGGTCCCAAGCCCAGCCAGAGGGGTGTGCCAGTGTCGGTGCCCCCTTTGTCCTCCCAGCTGTCTGCCTCACCCCCAGGGCCTACCGCCAGCCCACTCCTCCTGCAGGCCTCGCCGTGCGCCCTGGCCAAAGCCTGCCGGCAGCCGCCTATCGTCTTCCTACCCAAGCTGGTATATGACATGGTCACATCCACGGACAGCAGCGGCCTACCCAAGGCTGCCTCGCTGCTGCCCTCACACTCGGTCATGTGGGCCAGCTCCTTCCGGCCTCTGCTCAGCAAGACCATGACGTCCACAGAGCAGTCCCTGTACTATCGCCAGTGGACGGTGCCACGGCCCAGCCACATGGACTATGGCAACCGCGCCGAGGGCCGTGTGGACAGCTTCCACCCACGCCGGCTGCTGCTCAGCGGGCCCCCGCAGGTGGGTGCTGCCCGCACCGCGGGCCCATGTCCACACCCGAGTGCATCCTGACTCACATTTGGCCAGCCTTTTGGTGACTCTGGGGGCCTGACCATGCGGGTAGATGGATGTCAGGGTGTGCCACTGCCCATGGCTGGGTGACATCTGTCCTCGTCCTTGGGCCCCTCTGAGTGGCTGGGTGGGGGCACAGAAAGGCTTCCTTGGCTTACTCTGCAATGCTGATTCTACACCTCCGATGTTCCTTCCTTTGAGCCTCCTGGCCCGTGTGTGCACTTGGCTCTTGCTTGACAGCCCACAGTTCTGCCCTGAGAGATTGGGGAGCCTGCTTCCCCAGTCCCCCTGGCTCGTGGCCTCTCTCAGCCCATCAGGCTCCCTCTGTCAGAGGGCAGGACACAGCAGGGGTGAATCTGTGGTATGCTGGAAGGTGGGGCTCCAGGAAAGGCTTTGCGGAGATAGTGCCAGGGGCCAGGAGGGTTCTGCAGTGGGGTTGGAGTCCAAATTCTGACTCCAGCGTCACCTGATACCTGGAAGCCCACCTTCCTGCCTGGGGGGTCCTGCCAGAGCATGACGGTCCTGGTGAAGTCGGCCGGGATGGTGGAAAGCACCTGGAGACATCTGGTAGATACAGGCTCTTGAAATCAACACCAGCACCGCCAGGCCTGCTCTCTTTGGACTCAACCTGTGGGGGACCCTAACCCCAAAATAGCATCCTGAACAGGACTCACAAAAACATATCATGTGCTCCTTCAGTTAGTTTACAAGTGTGAAAAACAAACTGGGGATGACTTGAGGCCTTTGGTCCAGGTGGGTGAACACACCTGGCACACTGTCTTGTGCGGTCCAGCTGCAGATGATGTGAATTGATCCCAACATGGATGCTTCTCTTAGGACATTAAATGTATACGACCAAGTGACAGACACGCAGTGCTCTTGAGGGGACATGGTGCATTTGTATGTCTCTCTGTGAGTGAAATACCAGAAATAGTCCCTGGCAGGATCTAAATTTTCCTAGGCAGGTGAATCTCATGAACATTCCTTCGTTATCAATCTGCATTTCTTCAACCTTTAAATGGCCTTGTATTACTTATAATTTTTGAAAAATAGGGGGGAAATAAGATATTTGTTAAAAGGGACTCTCACTTTCTCTATACCTTAACCTGATAATGGGGTGTTGTCAGTCTCTGACATTTTGCCCACTTAATAGGTGAAAATGTATGCCACAGTTTTATCAATAAAGTTGAGTGTATTTTTATTTATTGGTCACTGGTACTCCTTTACAGTGGTTTCTCTTTTTTTTTCTCCTGTTTTTCCTGTTGTTCTGTAGTAGCTCTGTAGACATCACAGATTTTAATCCATTGTTTCTCATCTTTGGGCCACAAATCCCTTTCTGTGATGCTTCCCCTAGCCTTGTTTCATATTTATTTTCCGAAGTTAGTGAATTCTGTTTGTCAGTGTTGGCTCACTGTTCACCATGAACCAGGTGTTGAGCTGAGAACTTGCACATTACAAGAATAATTGTCATTGAAATGGGGGTGCAAGAAGGCCCTTGGGCAAGCACAGGTACATTTCACCCTGGTACTGGACTGAGGGGCAAGAGGCTGTGCTTCAGGAAGAAAGGAAAAAAAAGATGACAAAACTTGTATTTGTCTGCTCGGACTGAGGAGGAGGGAGCTGAGATGCCAGTATTTTATGTCTTGCATAGTGACTTTTGTCATCTGACTGTGGTCATATCAATAAATATGATAATAGTGGGTTTACAATCACATAAGACTCTTGGAAGAAATTGTTTCCAAGTTCTCAGTGAGGGCCTTGTTCATAGTAAATAGCAGTAGTTTTGAAGCAGCCTCTCTTTGGCTTATGATCAAGTCCTGTTTCTAACAGCTTAAAAACTGAGATGCATTCACCATGATGGAGAAACAGGCAGGTCTAGGTTTTTGGTGTCCATGTGTCTTCCTGTCACTTCACTCTGGGCCTGTCTCCCCTCACACACTGTGCCACCCACTTCTCGTCTGGACCAGGTGCTGTCTATACAGAGCTAAACCCTGGGCATGGCAGGATGCCCAGTTAAGACTGTGCCTGGCTCCCCGCACGTGAACAGAGTGCCCAGTGCTGATGCTAACGTCGCCCTTTGCAGATTGGGAAGACGGGCGCCTACCTGCAGTTCCTCAGTATTTTGTCCCGGATGCTCATTCGGCTGACGGAAGTGGATGTCTACAATGAAGGGGAGATCAACATGAGTGAGTTACTAGGGGTGGTCTGGGCTGGGCATCCTTGGCGTCATTTACTTACTTTGTAGATAGAGTGCTCAGATGAAGAGCAGACTCACCCCAGAGCCTTGTTGTGGTACTTTAGTCTTTCCCCTGTAGTTGCCTGGGAGCCCTATGTGGGGATAGATGACTAACACCAAAATCCTGATTTCTGAGTGTCCCTGATGGGTCGCCCACCCCAGGCTGGACTCTACATAAGCTACCATGTTTCATCTGAGATACAATTCCATTTTCCTAATGATACTACACATAGGAGCCCAGTGGGTTGGAGACACAGCTAGAGCTAAGATGGACCCCATCACTATCTCCAGAAGACAGACTTCTCATCAGAGGTTCTCCACCCACGCAGTTGGGCACACTGAGAAATGTCTTGAGACAAAATGGAGATGCATCATATGTGTGATAATGTGGGGAGCATCTTCATGCCTTGTTCACAAGGCCAACATTCCCCTGATTGAGGGGAGACTCTCATGAACAGCTGTTTTATATAATGAAAGAACATCCCTGCCTTTCTCCACACCCCTCCCAGTGGCTCAGAAAGTGGGTCTGCTAAACAGACCTGTTGCTTTGGGACTGAAGATTTATGTGAGGTGTCCATTGTTGTATAGAAAAGCTAGCAATAAACTGTGTTGACTTCTAGCAGCCACTTTAATTTTGGGTGTGCATCATACAATTTGATGATTTGACATGAATACGAAAGAATCGTGACAATCAAGCTCTTCAACCTCATGTAGTTAGAAACCCTCAAAGCATTATTCATGGCAGCCATGATGGAGCAGCCTGCCAGATGTTGTCCCTGGAGGGATAAACACTCATCAGTAGGTGAATGGATAAAGCTACTATGGTAGGAGAGTGTGATGGGATTTTATTTTGCTTTACAAAGAAGGAAGTCCTGTGACTTGCACACACACAGCTCCCTCTGGGAGTCGTGGCTGCACTTGAGTTTTGACTTGGAGAAAATGTGGAACCAAGGGAACCCTCCAGACTATGGACTTTCTGTTGGGCAAGAGGGGAAGGTGCTCTCATTCAAGTCCTGAGTGTCTCGTGGTGTCCCCGCTGTTAGGAAACTTCTTTCAGATGGAAATCGGAAGCCCTGATGAGTTTCTCTTTCCTCACTTTCTTGGCTATACCAAAGATGAAGGCAGAGTTTGAACCTAGTTTGTAAGCACCAAAGTCCATTTTCTAAAATACTGTCTTGCTGCCTTGGTTTTTCTCTTGGTAAGGCATGATTCCTGTTTAACAGGTTGTTGTGAAGATTAGATGGCATGCATGTGAGCGGTGGTCACCAATTAAATATATAATAAACACTCTTCTCCTTATTCTTTTCTCCTTCCTCCCTATGGACCTGTGCTTACCATGTATATGATAGAGTAGGATGGATATGACTCATAGAACCAAATAATCCTTTTTACACAATTTCAATTGGACTAACAAGACTTTCTTCTCAAGCTACAAGTCCCCGTAGACCACACCGATTATGATGTAAGATTGTACAAAACAAGTGTACAGATTGGTGTTGCTGGCATTCAGGAGGGAGAAGCCTGTGGACTTCTAGGGACTCTCGAGGTAGAGTAACAGCAGCTGGGTCATTGTGACTGGTTTCGTGAGGAGAGAAGAGCGAACTACGCTGGTTTCCATGGGTGGTAGTAACCCGTGAGGTATATGGGGGGACAGTCTGGGGAGAAGCACAGAGGGTAGGTTATAGCGGTAGGTGTCAAGGCTATATGGGGACCGGAAGAATAGATTCATCTCACAGGACACAGCATAGGACTTTTCTTCCAGGTAAAGGTAATGCCAGTAAAACAATCCTGAAAGTAGGATATGTGCCAGGAACCTTTCAAAGACAGTGGAGTATTACCCTCCCCTTCCCTCCCCCCAATCCCAAAAACTCAGTAATGGTTCCACTCCAAGCATCCCCCTTCAATGATGCTGACTTTGTATTTCTCACTCCTCTGCTGTGTGTCCACCAACTCTTTAGGCCTCCGAGAAGAAGCTGATTGGCATTATCTGCAGCTCAGTGACCCCTGGCCAGACCTGGAGCTGTTCAAGAAGATGCCCTTTGACTATATCATTCATGACCCAAAGTATGAGGATGCCAGTCTGATCTGTTCACACCATCAGAGCATAAAGACCGAAGGTCAGACTTTGAAATCTCTTGCTCCACCTTCTCCTAAAGTGCATGGGGGTCACCTCTGAGTGGGGTGAGCCGAATCTTGTAAGTGGTGGAGCTCAGTCCTCCAGTGCTGGTGTTGCTCATGGCACAAGGAAGGGCTCCTCCTGGATATTTCATCTGATTGGCATCTCTGGAGTGCTGGCTTCCACACAGCAAGGAGCTTTCAGTTGTGACTCAATCAAATGCAGAGAACCTTAGCTTTGAGTTTAGTGGGGGGGAATCTACATTGTTGGCGGCCAGAGGCTAGGTAGAGAAATGACACAACACACACAGCGGAGATTACCCAGCCACGGCTGGGGGCCTAATGGAGATATGGGCCATAAGGCAAGTTTATTAACAAAAGAAAGGGGTATTTATAGAGACACAGGGCGAGGGTCTGTTGAATTTTAAAGAAGACAAAACATAAATCTGAGAGGCAATTAACATTTTAAAGCTTAAGAGTAATTGAGGAATGGGGAGTATAGGCAAGTGGTTACTATTTTTGATTTAGGGAAGCCAGCAGTGGGTCTTAGAAAGTTATTGCAATAAATCAGTCCCTAGTTTTCTGGGGACTGGTTAAGGAGAGAGGTTTTCCTTATCTCGTTTGCAATGATTTTTCTGGTTTGCAAATGGTGCATAGCACCACATTATCATAATAGAAGCATACAGTTTAATTGACAGGAAAAGGGAAAAGTAGTGAATCTCTTGGCAATGGAGACTGACACATAGAGGGAATAGCACTCAACGTGAGATTCCCTGCTGCCTTCACCAAGTCTTGGAGAAGGAGTCTGGGCCATGGGCATGGAATCCGCAAGCATCTCAGATCACCTTGGATTCATTCCTGTATTTATACCATTTTCAGGGACACCTTGTCAGCATCACCATCTCTGCCCGGCCCTATTTTACCTGCTCTGGGCCTGTCCTTGTCTGGTGTCAGTATCTTTGCCAAAAACAGTTGCTTTTTAACCAGTAACTTAAGTTGCTCTCTTGCAATTTTCCACCAGCCAGCATCATTATGATGCCAGTGCATGTACCGGCTCCATCCCTGGGGTCACCATGATGTCAGTACATGTGTTGAGGTGTCTAGAGTGGGCTGACGTGATGAAGACCCTCTTAGTGCTTGTGGGACCAGAATATTCTGAGGGTTCTGCCCATAGAGGGCTGGAAAAGAGACACGTATTTGTAACATGATTAAAGCAACCCACCTACATATGCTGGTGGGTAAATGGAGCAGGCTTCTAAGTTTGAGGAGGGGGAGGAAGAGAGGGTCAAGAACTGTGTGGGATGTTGGTGGGAAAAGAACTAAATAGAAGAGATCTTGTGTTTATTTATGAGTGTGAGTGGTCAGAACCCCTTGTTCCATGGGGACATTTCCTCCTTCAAGACCACTGACTTCACAGGGTTATGATCCCACAGTGTCTCAGGGTCACTGTCAGCAAAGAGCAAACACTTGTGGTGGCGGTGATTAGAAGCACCAATTAGAGAAGTTTGGTGGCTGCTATGTGAGAGAGAAACACTCACCTATCTCCATTTCAAAAGTACAGATTTAGCTCTTCCTTGTTCTCCGTGGGGCTGCCTTGTGCCTTGGGTCCTGCCAGGTCTCTGCTGGGAGTGTAGAGAGCAGAACTTCACCTGCTGTCATTTGCCAAAGTGGGGACAGTGCACCTGCATTAGGGTATTTGTGTGTTACAGTGACAGTCGATTCACATTGTCATGTAGTGGGTCCTTGAGTGTATGCTTGTGAAACATTCCCGAGAACGCACGTAAACCGTCCATGAGTTTACCCCACGGAGGCTGCCTTCCTGACCACTGAGTCACCTGGGGGGTTAGACAGGTGAGCATGCCCCTGCTGGAGTCTGATCACAGAGTTCAGTTTGCTCTGGTTTGACAAGACAGGGAGAGAGAATTCCTTCTCCTCCTATTGCTCCTTCATACCAGGGTCTTGCACAGACAGGGGGATGTCGCGGAAGCCTGAGGAACTGTATGTGCGACGCCAGACTGCGCGGATGAGGCTGTCCAAGTACGCAGCATATAACACCTATCACCACTGCGAGCAGTGCCACCAGTACATGGGCTTCCACCCCCGCTACCAGGTAGGCACAGTGCAGCCTCAGCTCCAGCAGCGCTCTGCAGGGCTTCACTTGATTGATGCCACAGTCTCCCTGCTCTTTTTATGTTTTCATTCTGGAGTGGGAGATGGAAAGTTCTAGCAGCCTTTGCTTCTTGGCCTTATTTGTATCCCCACTTCCCATCAGTGATCTGTGGGGTTGTTGCTCACACTGCAGACCACACTGCAGACCAATGACTGTCCTACGGGCACAGCCCTGAGGGTCAGAGCTACAGGCTATAATTGTGTGTCCTTTTGTCCAGCCATTCCAAAGGCCAGTCCAGTGCAGCTTACACTTCCCACTGCTTACTAGACTGCTTCCCAGCACAGAGACAGGGAGGAATGAGCTCCATCCCCATGTGAGGCTATGGGAAGAGCAGATGCTGCAAGCATAGGAATGATGTAGTAAGCTGAGGAATCTGGGCACCTGCTACACACCAGCCAATTTTTTATATATCCAGGCATTTTTTATATGCCTGGACCCCCCCAACATGTTGATGTGACAGAAATTGATACTTGCCTGGATGCTGAGTGAATGGATGCACTCCCGCCCTGAGTCCTGGGTCTTCCGGGTTCCTGGCCACACACAGGAGGCTGTGTTTGGGCACAGAAGGCAGCACATCATTTTTAGCCTTTAGTTTTCACTTCACCCCAAGCAAGGGAGTGAGGAGGACAGAGGCAGCAGGAGGAGTGGAGCTGGTTAGGCAGCAGACAGGGTATAGGGACCTGGTGTCCTGCTTCAGAATGGCTGAGGCATGGGACTCTGGCTTGCTCCATCCCGCCCTTTGCAGAGGGAAGCAGCAGGCAGTCAGTTTATGCCTGTCCTCTCTCTGTTCATGTTCCACTGAAGTAACATTGCACACTATCATGTAAGCTGTGTGTGTCATTAAAATCACAAGTATTTATTTGATTCATTAAATTCACCACTGGAAGTACAGTTGCCCCCTAGCATGCCCCACTGGCTCAGCCCCCACTCAGATAGTGACTCTCATCCCCCAAGTCTGCCTGTCCTTGCACATGGCTGTCCGTGAAGTAACACCTGTCTTCTTATGTCAAAACAGAATTTTTTAGTGTGCAATTTTACAGTTAGAAAATATACAGATTTATCATGGAAATGCTTTCTTTTGTAACCCAGGATACCCTTGGGTACAAAATCAGAGTCTGGGAGGGCTGAGAATCATTGGGTGGACGATGAACAGAATTAAGAACCAGAGCAGGCTCAGTTGAGTGGGTGTGGCCTTGGGTGTGTTTTTCCAGCAACAAGACCTGGGTATTTGCCTTTGCAGTGGTGTCTTCTCAGGGTTTTCTCATGCTAGGGACAGAAGTGGCAGTGGCCTCATGGTTGTGCTTGGCCTGGGTTCTTCTGGGAATAACTCGGACTCTGATGGCAAGCTCTGTCCTTTCCCCTCACACCCCAGCTCTATGAGTCCACCCTGCACGCCTTTGCCTTCTCTTACTCCATGCTAGGAGAGGAAATCCAGCTTCACTTCATCATCCCCAAGTCCAAGGAGCACCACTTTGTCTTCAGCCAACCTGGAGGTCAGCTGGAGAGCATGCGACTGCCCCTCGTCACAGACAAGGTACTGGCTTTCCATCCTGGCAAGTTGTATCTCAGTGCTCCAAGTTACCGCTGGGCTGTGGGGACATTGAGATGGCAGCTGCCTGAGGAGTTAAGGGCAAGTGAGCTACACTGAAGAGACCCAGGTGGTGCTTGAACTTGGAGACAGCTAGGCAGTACACAGGGTCACTTGGAGGCCAGCTTGGTCCTCGATCTGGTAGTGACGAGTTGTGTGATTAAGGAACTCCAAAATTTGGTTTCTACTTCCAATGTGCAGTTAAGAGCAATTTTATTGGCTGAAAAAAATGTGTATGTAGCTGAAGTTCATTGACTAGTTCCAAGGCCCTTTATAAACAATTATGATGAGACTTTTATTCAGACAATTGGCGCTGTAGATTACTGTGGGTGCACTCCTGCCTCCGGGTGCCCGCTCTTCAACCTTCTCAGTCTCTAGCTGGTCTTGGAGCTCAGCTCAAGGTTATTTGCTTCTACTTTCTCAGACTCTGCTGTCTGTAAATACAAGCCTCAAAGAGAAAAGTTCTTGCACTTTAGGATCTGAGACTTATCTAACCAGTTAGCCTCAGTTTCAGTGTTACCTGAACTTGCCATCTAATATCTCCAAACCTTGGTTTATTCATCTGTAAACTGGAACAATATTAACCCTTGCAAAACTGAGTTATTTGGAGCCACGGTCAGGAATCTCCAGCACAGTCTGGAAGAAAATAGTAGATGGAGCCAATGATCCCTCCACTCCCCTACCTTTTCTCCACTGTGCATGTTGCAGAACATTTAAACCCACTGAGGTAGCAGAGTAACGTGACCACTCCTTCAGGGTCCATTCCCCACCTTCAGTCATCATCAACTCACAGCCAGCCTCGTTTCCTCCGCTTTCATCTCTGCTTTCCTGCGTTATTTAGAATCATACCCCAGACTTTGTATTATTTTATCCATGAGTATTTCAGTGTATATCTCTAAAAGCTGAATTTCCCTCTTCCTCTGTTGAGGAAGAGATTGTCCTCAATAACCCATCATCAGCACTATTCTTAGGGAAACACTCCACAGGGGGCGGTTTTACCTGGTGCAGCCCTGCAGTTAACCTGCCACCCAGCACCTGGGGACCTTGTCAAGAAAGCTGCTTTCCTTTTCCAGAGGGCCCACTGAAACGATGTTGAAGCAATCTATTCCAAGCCTGAAAACATCTATAGAGACCTTTATTGCTAGGTCAAATGTCACACTCTGAGCTGGGGGGGGGGGACTGCAGTAAAAGAATTTGGTCCTGACCCCACTCACTTTCTCTCAGTGGCAGTCAGCTGGTTATGAGCCTCTGC
>PVHY01028791.1:0-14887 GCA_004024945.1 Uropsilus gracilis | reverse complement strand
AGAAGAAGAAGAAGAAGAAGAAGAAGAAGAAGAAGAAGAAGAAGAAGAAGAAGAAGAAGAAGAAGAAGAAGAAGAAGAAGAAGGATGAGGAGGAGGAGGAGGAGGAATAGGAGGAAAAGGAGGAGGAGGAAGAGGAGGAAGAATGTGATAGAATGAAAACCAGGACTCAAGACTGAAAGGACCTGAAAAGCAGCATGAATTCTCCAAAGGACCAAAGCCTGGAGAAGCAGCAAGCAGACCCCCTTTAGGAATCTCTGCCCCCAACTCTGCAGGGTACACTTATTTCCTGTGGGCAATGGGTTTCCATGGAAAGTCCATGAGTGTGGAACTGACATGCTAGAACATGAGTTCTGGCGAAGCTCCAGTCTTTGGAGCAGGAGTCGGAGAAGAATCATGGATGAGGACCGGATTTGCCCCAGGAGCAACTGGAGGCAGGTTCAGCAGTATTTGGTGACCAAGTAGATGTGAAGGAAAAGGAGGTCAGAGAGGCCACAAAGCTTCCCACTTGGGTTGGGAGGGCTTTGCTGCTTTGCAGATTCCCTGAGCATGGGAAGTGGGGAACATTTGATGGAAAGCAGATCCGTTGTCTTAGGAACACATTCAGTAAGTAAATGGTTGAACAAGGAGAACTAGGAAAGCACCCATCACACATAAGAAATGACTGGAGAATGTTCTCAGCACCTCACATACATCATACCATTTCCTAGTATGAACAGTCCTTTGAGAAAGAGAAATAGCAGCTCTTCTCACACTCACATTCTGAGCACTGAATCTGGTACCATCTTCCCTCCTCATATTTCTTCCTCTTCATGCTTTCTCTCCTCTCCTCCTTCCATCTCCTGCCTTTTCACTACCTCCACTAAGAGAAAGAATCTTGGACTTGAGGTTTATATTAACCAGGCAATGTTTGTGACTGACAACTAAGAAAAGCAAAACTTACTTTTCCTGGATCTTATTTATTGGACAAATATTAGTTGGTCCTCTGCCGAGTGCCAGGCACTGTTCTGGGAACTGAAAACAACCTTTTGAGGAAATCTCAAAATCTTTGCCTTCACAGATCTTATACTCTGGTATGGGGCATGATAGAGATGATATAGCAGATGAGGGAGTGGAAGAGGGAAATTGACCTCAGACTGGAGTGGAAGGAGGAGGCAGTTCAGGAAGTCTGGAGGGAGGGAGTAGGAGATAAGTAATGCATATGCAGTTCTGGGGGCAAGTGCCCCAGGGGGAAGGAAGAAAGCAACTTGACTCTTTTTGATCCACAGACTAAGTCAGGATGATGTCTTCTCTGCTCTTGAGTGGAGATTCATAGTTTCCATAGTTTTCTCTGACACTACTGGGAAATAAAATTTCTTCAATAGATCCCTTTTGGAGTTTCCATTCTCTCTCTCACTCTCTCCCTCCCTCCCACCTTCCCTCCCCCTTTCCCCCACCACACCTCAAGATCCCACACATCCAGTATCATGTCTAAGCCAGGACAATACTTCTCTGGGATCCATCCAGAGATCCAGCCTTGAGTACTCAAAGCTGTTGCTCTTGCTCAAGTATGAAAGAAGCTGTGGGTTTGAATGTATCTGGTTTTTTCCACTTTCTCTCCTGCTGGTGGCTGACACTGGCTCCTGGATAATCCAGCCTCATCACAGAACTAGATAGGCTGAGTCAGGTCAACACAGTTGGCAGTGACAATGTCCAGCCTGGAGGTTGTTCTGATCTTATGTCCCTTCTTATTTGCTGCCCTAACAAATCACCACATAATTGGTATCTAAAAGTAGCACAAGCTATCTGACCGTTCTGACCATTCTGGAGGTTAGATTTCCAAAAGGACTTCTGTGAACTAAAATCATAGTGTCAGCAGGGTTGCATCCTTCTTGAGGCTCCAAGAATTGTTTTTACTGCCTTGTCTTGCCAGTTGCCTGCATTCCTTGGCTCAGGGACAAACCTTCCCTCCTCAAAACTGGCAAAGCAGCACTTTCTATTCTCTCCTGTCTCACCTCTGCTGCCACAGGGATCCTGCCTCACTCTGGTCTTCCTGTCTCCCTCTTCTAAGGACCCCATAATTACATCAGGCCCAACCTCACATCCAGACTCACCACCTCCTATTCTCATGAAGAGAAGATTGTGTTGATTACGTCCACAGATGCCCTTTCTCCACGAGGTCACACACCCCTGCATCACAGAGATGAAGACATGAATTTCATTGTGGGGCTGATCCTCTGTCCATTACCGTTACTGATGATGAACCAGTTGATAGATGGATTCATCTGAACAGAATGTCCAAGACTGCAAGAGAAGTGAGACTAAAACAGAACTGAGAGGTACATTTGAATGGAGGGTCAGCAGAGGGTGAGACGCTAAGAGAACAGTGTCTCCCAGTATCTTTAGGCAAGAGAATCCCAAACTTGTGAGCCACAGAATGAAATGCTCAGACCTTGGAAGAGGACAGAGAGACACCGTGGCCTGGGGAAGATGCTCAGTGGCCTCAGCCAGGGCTCCCACAGGGGTTCCACAGGGGCTGCTCGGGACAAGGGGCCCCTCTTCAGCACTGCCGCTTGCCTCAACCCATCTCTCCAAGCTGGGAACTGAGCTTCCTGGGACACAAGGAGCTTGCAGGCTTCCCTTGAAAATATTTTTTTATTCATCTTTTTGCTGTTTACATATTCATGGATATAAGTATATATATGTATATGTATATTATATATATATATTACATCATTGCATTCCCCGGGGTTCTCCCTCTACCCCATCCCCAAGCGCCCTTCTCTCGATCTTCCTCTGCTCCTCCCTTTCCCAATTTCTCCCTATGGGTTTTGTCTTTTTCTCTCTGACTTATTTCTGCTAATATGATTCCCTCTAAGTCCATCCATGTCATCACAAATGCCTCCTCTTTGTTGGTTTTAATTGCTGAATACTATTCCACTGTGTAGATATCCCACATCTTTTTCAACACTCTTGCACTGCTGGTGGGAATACAAACTGGTCCAGCCACTATGGAGAACTGTGTGGAGGATCCTTAAGTTACTAAAAACGAAGCACCGTTCCATCCAGCAATCCCACTTCTGGGAATCTACCCAAAGGACACCGAACCACTAATTCAAGAAGATGCCTGTGCTCGGATGTCTATTGAAAATGATTTGAAGCCAGATTAGCCTTTGGAAAAGACGCTTCCAACAGCAAGAATATTTCAGCTCAGGGGGAAATCCATTCATCCGATGAAGGGGCAGGGGACCAGCGGTGGTAGGGGAGCAAGACGCTCTCGATACTTGCAGGCTGCTGCATCCGCTCTGTTTTATGTGGCATTGCTGTCACTCTCTGGCGCTAACGGTGTGACTGTTGGATGAATATTTAATCACGGCAGGGCTGTCTTCTCTGCCTCGACTTTGGTCCCCTGGCTCTAACCTTTCTAAATTAATGACTCTCCTTATCCAATGCCAGGAGCAGCACCGTCCCATCCCCATACTGGGGCTGCAGCACCGGTTTGAAGGTTGCCTTCTGAGCGACAGGTGGCTGGATTGGTGGCAAGAGACAGCTTCCCGAGATCCCAATTGGTGGAGGCCTGCGTTACCCCAGAGAGGGTTTTTAAGCCCCAGGAACCTCCTGGCAGCTCTATCTGGGCACCTGTTCGCAGAAACGGCTGCCAAGCCACTCATCTCAATTAGGCTTGACACCGTGATTTCTCCCTGCTGTGCTCGCTGACGCCCGCCAAATGTCAGGGAAGAGCAGGAGCATCCCCTGAGCGATAGCGGAGGGAGGGGGTGCAGAGATGACTGGGGACATCTTCCACTTCCATGCGTCTGGTCAACCACACACCCATTATCAGGGAGGCAGGATAGACCATCCTCAAGGGGGCGTTGCATTGCTCCAGCCCTCCCTGCAGGGTGCTGTGAGCCACGCCCGCCCTACACTGGACTCCTTCCCTCCCACTTGTTGGCTTGTGGAAGCTGTGGCTGAGCCTAAGTGTCCGAGTTCCTGGAGATGTTGCGTGGCAGCACCCACACAGAGGTCCAAGTCTGCCTGGTTCAAGTCAAGAGGTTCAAGACCCCCTGGTTGCTATGGGATTCGGCTTGAGGCATTGCTTCCTGCAGACTCAAACTTCCAGAACCTTCGCCATGAGCCTGTAGGGCTCTGTCATAGCCTGCTGGACATCAGACTACCCACCCTTCCAGCAGCAAGCCCCAGGTCAGACACAACATACATGTTTCCTCTCCATTCGCAACACAGTGCTTCGCAGGAAGTTGGCGGGGAAATACATCAAACAGCTTTGCTATTGCTATGGCTTCTCTCTGGAAGAAGACAAGGATGGACTGCTGTACGACGGGAGCTGAGCGGGCACTGAGTGAGCAAAGCACGGCAATTCAGAAGATGTGGGGCAGAGATTGAGCAGGGCAGATATGTAGCAGTGCTGCTAGCCCTACTAAGTGCTATCACTGTGCTTGTTGGTGAGCAAATCACTTTGCACGCATTATCCCACTCATGAGGGAGGTGTGTGAGTGCATGTTTGTTAGTGTGAGTGCCTGGGTGTGTTAGTGTATGAGGAAGAGAGGGAGAGAAGCCTGGGAGGAAGGATGGAGGCGTGTCCACTCCTATCTGGGTAAACAGCAGGAGTAAAAGCACAGAAGCAGGAATATACAATGTACGTAGAATAAGCTCAGAACATTCTTCAACCATCATGTATGTGTCAGACAGTGTCCTGGACAGAAGGGCCACAGCTGAGAACCAGAGAAATTCCAGAAGGAGGCTGATAACAAACACGAACACTGATAATGTAGCTGGGGTAGGATTACAACGCTAATGAACAAGGACTCAAGATCACAAAGATGCATGTGGTTTGCCTTGTCTGGGAGGTTTGGGCCAATTTCCCTGAGATAGAGTCTGTGGGACAGCACAGAGAAGCAAAGTTTTCCCCTCCCGGGTACAGGATAGATGTTCACCCAGCAGCGCACGCCTCACAGTGCTAGGTCTTGGCATCGGGCCACCCCAGCAAGTTGGCAGGTGGAGAGAACCAGGGGGCAAGGGGGTCAATCAAAAGAGAAACTAGCCCTCGGCATCCGTTGCAGCCAGAGGACATGGCATCAATCAAATGAGATTCAAAGCAGGAAGGGGATGGGAGATTGCAGGCAAGAGCCAAGAAAATGGTTCTCCTGGCAGGTGCCAGGCTCGCCAGCCGAGAGCCAGTGACCTCCAGACACTTTAACCACAACGGAAGTTTAACATGCATGATCTCACCTGGGCCTCAGAACAAACATAAGGGCAGTGGGAGGGGCCCGAACTACCCTCAGCTGACCCAGAAGGGAACCGGCAGGAGGGCTTGCACTGAGGCACCTAGACTTCAGGATTTACCGTGAGACCACCCACCCACAGGTAAGACCCCAGGTGCAAGTGGTGGTCATCCAGCAAGGGCAGACCAAGAGCCACCTGCTGCACTTAATCACAACTACATAAAGAACACCTGCACGGAGTTTCGCTTTTGAAGGCACATATATTCCAGTATCATCGGAACATCTCAGTAATGCTCTTTCCAATATCAACAAGACTCGACCATATTCAGAGATGTTGGTCACTCAAAGCAATGCAGGCAAAGCAAAAGGAGGAATCAAATCACAAGGTCAGGGGTTCCCGCATAAAATCTTTTGCTCTTTGCTACAGGATACCGTTCATTGATCCATTTATTTACCTCTATATGCAAAGTGCCAACCCAGCTGTGAGAGGTGCAATTCTTAGGAATCCCCAGAGAGGAAATAATTAATGTATTTTCGAAGCATATGGTCAGGGCTACAACCGGATAGGAGCAAAGCGCTGTCTGGGGCACTCAGAAGCAGAGGAGGTGGGAAAAGTGCTAAGACATGATGGAGGACTTGGAGCTAGCATCGGGCCTAAGACATGATGGAGGACTTGGGGTTCTCCAGATCAACCCCAAAGGGCTAATGTTTGAGGTAGAAGAAACAGCATAGATGGGGCACTGAAGTAACCAGGATGGATGCTTTTAGGCACTCTATGGCTAGAGTAGGCACAGGGGCAAAGTGAGAAAGCAAGCTGGAAAGGAAAGAGCTGGAATTTGTACAGAAGCAAAAACCAGCCATGGAGTGTTTTCCAGGAAGGAGCTGGCATGCCCTGCATTGTGATTACAGAAAACTGGCCATGTGGGATTTAGATTTTAAAATGGAGAAAGAGTCTGAAAGACTTAAAATTCAGGTACGTTGTAGGAGTGACCATGTGGAAGAAGGGATATTGCATCGAGAGAAATCCAGGGCACAATTCACAGAGTGCAGTGACTGTTAGATGAGGTTGTGAGCGAGAAAGCAAAAGGATGACATCAAATCCTCTACCTTGAGAAACTGAGAAAACACCAGAACTTTGGAGAAAACCTGTTTTCCTTAGACACACACATACACTTCTGAATGGCAAGAGAAATGGAAACTTATACTTGAATGACAAAATAATTTTCCAGAATTCTCCATATGTGCTCAAATGACCATGTGTCACCATCGGGAAAAAGTAATTCCATTTTTAAACAAGTATGTATAATGACAGTTCATTTTTGAACACAGTATCATCACATTTATATGGGGTCAAGACAGCATTAGCCTATATTACAGAGGGAAAATACACCAAGAAATGAAGAAACCTTGTAGATTATACCTGCCTATTAGGCAACCCCATCATGATCAGATGTTTCGCTCCAGAGGCTAAGATCTGACTATCCAACACTGCCATAAAAATGACCTAAAAGCTGTTGTTTTGTTTTAGTTTGAAACATCAAAGAAATGACTGGAGGTGTCTTATAGACAAGTTAAATATTCAAAGTGGTGGGACTTGGGAGGAAATTTCTTGGTTGGAGGTATGCTTTGACTGGAGGTGTGCTTTTCGGTGTCATCCCACACACATGATCAATGGAAAAAGAAGGCAGGAGACCATCTGGGCATGATGTGTAGCCTGAAAAGAGAAGGGAATAGCTAATAGCACTCTGCAAGGAGAGAGAAGGTGAGGGTCCCGGGCAGATTGGGAACTGAAGGAGAGGAATGCCCCCAGCTAAGAGGCAATGACATTTGTACAGAGTCCAGTGATGCACCTGACAAAGAATATTTCATAAACCAGACTGTTCTGAGGAAAGGCAGAAAACATGAAAAGTTCTTTCCAAAGTTGACCAAAAAGCAGGTGAGGGAAACATTGGAACTCTTCAAAATGATGGCGATGAGAGAAGGATTCTTCCCTTGCGAAAAGCTTGGCTATGCTTGTAGAGTTAATGGCAGGAATAAACCAGACAGATCAGTCAGGAAAGAGAAGAGGCAGATCAGAGGTCAGTGTCCTTGAGGGAACAGGCAGGAGTGGATCCCCTGCAAGGATGTGGGTTCCCCAAAGTGCTTTGCAAACATGATCACTTGATATTCCAGAGAAAGTTCCCATTGCTGTGGAAAATACACTCCCTGCTTCCGTGGGGCGGGATTCTGATTGTGTTTAGGGTAACACGCTAGCCACACTCTGCTAGCCCTGGCTGGCTCAGATGGCAGGGGACTGGAATCACTAAAGGGCTCTTCTACTCAGATGACTGGGCCCTGGGTTGGGTTGTTGCAGAGGCTGGGCTCAGCGGGATGGTTCTCGGAGTGTCCTATCTTCATGTTCCTGTACCAATGTAGAATCAACAGTGTTCTACATTGATTATTCATTGAAAGTCAGGTGTTCTCAAGATGGCTTCAGAACCCTTGGACCTGGCTGTCTTCAGGATAAGCCCAGAGACAGCAGCTCCGGGATGGAAATGCAAAGTAAACAGCTGCCAGGTATAGACTGAGGTTTTCATGCTTGGTATCACCTTGGCTGAGCGATGAGGTTCCCACACTATTATGATGAGGTTCCCTGAGCACAATGACTGCGTTCAGAGAGGGGTTAGTAATCCTCTGGCTGTCACCACCCCTCCTTTGCTGGGGAGGGAAAATACTAAAGCTCAGGACGGCTAAGCCACAGCATGGTTTCCATTCATCAAAAAATACATATTCATATATTATGCATCAATCAAAGAAGACAAACTTATGTCATTTGCAGCAACATGGATGGAACTAGAAGAATAGAAGGAATCATGTTAGCAGAAATAAGTCAGAAATAAAAAGAGAAATACTGGATGGTCTCACTTATATGAGGGGTTCCAGGGAAAACAAACTAACAAATGGACAAGAAAAATTTTAAACTACCGACAGAACTGAAGCATAGAACAAGAGGGGAGGAAGAAGGTGAAAACAGGGGAGGGCGAGGGCACAAAAGATTAAGATGGTTCATAGATGATAAGGTGGTAGGAGAACCTCGGGGTAAACAATGATGTAATATATGTAGACAGACAGACAGACAGACAGAGAGAGAGAGAGAGAGAGAGAGAGAGAGAGATAGATAGAGAGATAGATAGAGAGATAGAGAGATAGAGAGATAGAGAGATGATAGATAGAGAGAGAGAGGTAGGTAGAGAGATAGAGAGAGAGATAGAGAGATGGACAGACAGACAGACAGACAGACAGACAGACAGACAGACAGACAGACAGACAGACAGACAGACAGATAGATAGATAGATAGATAGATAGATAGATAGATAGATAGATAGAGATAGACAGACAGACATATAGATATCTATGTGCAATCAATTAAAAACTTGGAATGTATATATACATTCACAGAAGGTATAGGAAAATATCTGGAAGCACACACTCAAATCTCAAAGAATTGTCTTTGACTAATGTGATTTTTATCTGGCATCCGATTATCTGTTTTGATTTTATTTTTCAACAGTGATTCTACATTGATGATTCATTGAAGGTGTTTCTTTTGAACCAGGTGTTCTCAAGACGACTTCAGAACCCTTGGACCTGGCTGATTTCAGGACAAGGCCAGGGGTAGCAGCTCCGGGATGGAAATGCAAAGCAAACACCTGCCAGGCATCGACTGAGGCTTTCATGCTGGGTATCACCTTGGCTGAGCGATGAGTTTCCCACACTGTTGGGTTGAATCAGACAACCCTCTGGCATTGGCTGAGAAGAGCCTATCCATCTGCCTCACAGCTGGGGGTGTGAAGAGATCTGGACACCATGAAACATCACGCCTGGTTCCTGGGCAAAAGCCCCAGGTCAAAGCCCCGCCTGCCTCCTTGACATCACAGTCTCCCTTCCGGGCAAAGTGCCTCTTTCTGGCTCTGAAATGCCTCCAAGGCTTTCATAAACCAACTCCTATTTTAAACGTGCTATGGGCATCTTGGAGCAGAATAGAATCTCTCAGGAAATCACGTTTCTAACGTCTACAGATTTTAATGGAGGTTTTTTTAATTAATGGAAATGGAAGGATTTGAAAGTAATTTTTAAATGGCAGGTTTCGAACTTGCTTTAAGGATACATAAACAACAGGTAGGTTCAAGTTCAACTCACCTTTCCTAAGAACAGTGCCTGGCGCTGTGCCTAGTTCTTCGCTATAAACATGAACTTCAGTCTTTCCAGTGCTCACCTGCCTCCCTCGTCAGTCAACCCATAATCAGGCGGGGCCAACAAGGACTGTCTGAACTCACCAGTCGAGGTCACCCAGGATCTGACTGGCCATGATGGTGGCTATTCTGTGCCCCGCGCTTGGTTGGTGAACAGCTCATGAACCAGGTCCTCCATTTCACCCAAGAGATCAGGAGAAGGGGACGAAGATACTCTTTGGGTCAGCTTTGTTACCCCTCAGCCCCGAAGTTCTGTTTCTCCCATCACAGATGTCAACATGTCTCTTGTTACATCAGAGCCGCCCTTCATCTGTCAGCAGACAGCCACACACCCACAAATTACCCACTGGGAGACACACAAACACACCTCCACACACACATCCTGAGCCTACACCCTTCAGCAAACAGCCCCGCCCAGGCTCACACCCCAGGAGAAGCCACCTGCACCTGTGCCAGACCCTGAAGCCCTCCCCGAGGCTCCTGGGGGGTTCCAGAGGGTTCCCTTCACCAAAACATCCTTCTCTTAAAGAAAAAGAAAGATTCAAGGCCCTCCTTTCTCCTCTCTGTCCGGATCGAGCCCTGTCCGTTGCAGTTACACCCAACGATATGGGTGCGTCTCACTGACTTGTTTTCATAATTCCATTGTTTTAATTGCAGTAATGTTGCCTTGCAATGTTATACGAGTTTATGTTAGATAAGAATGTGGCATTTTATTAGATAGGTCTGGGGCAGTCATCACTGAGAAGCAGTGTTTATGTCTAACCCCACATCCCATGATCACTTATTTATCCCCGCAGTCCACTGGACTATAAAGCCCATGAGGAAATGAGCTGTGGGCGCTTCCATTGAGTGTTTCATCTCCAGCAACCAGCTTAACCCTGGAGGCAGTGAGAGCCTTGGCCCCGAGTTCGCCGTGTATTCTCTGAGACCTCTCACCACAGGTGGGTTCTGCATACCCTGCCTTTCAGAAAGATGCCATTTTACTATTGCTCAGTTTATAGCAGAAACTGAGGCTCAGAGAGGTGAAGCGAGTTACTCAAGGTCACACAGCAAGTAGGGGACAAGGTCACAATTCCAGTCCAAAGTCAAGTTCTCGCTGGCCACACCGGTGTCTGACTTTCTGAAGAAAGCTTCTGAGGGTGTTCACGCCTGTGACTCCACAGAAGAAAGAACAGGACTGGCAAAGTGCTGGGCACAGATCCAACCTGATTCGCAGATAATATGTTGTTGTAGTTGGCCGTGCTCTGCCACCAACATATTGCCACAGTACCTTCTTGCAACCAAGGTCAAGTTGAGTAGCTGCAACAACCACATGACCCTAAAACCTGAAGAGTATTATTTGGATTTAGAGAAAGTTTGCTGAACCAGAAGGAGTTTCTGATGTCTCTTCAAGGGCTCTAAAGCCCTGTCCATCCCTGAAGTCAGAGACAGGGTGACCCCTTGGCCCAAGTTAGCCTGGGACTCTTCTGGTTTGGGGGTGTTTGCTTTCATTGAATTCCTCCCGGGTACTAAGCCAGCTGACATGAAAGGTCACCTTGGTTCCTGCAGCACAGACTCCAGGCCAAGATCCATCCTGCCCTACCTGGACATGCCCTACGTATAGCTTCCCCTGATTCCAGATGGAGGACCCAATGCCACAGGCACGAGAAGGCACAGCCCCTCTCCCAGGGTCCTGCGGCAGCGCTTCCAAGACAAGGCTTCTCTGCTGATGGGCTCAGCCAGATTTGCGGCTGGGCCAGAAGCCATTGTTCCTGGGGAGTCCCCCACCTCTGTGTGCCAGGGAAACTTCCAAGAGGACACAGTCATGACCCGCATCTCATTCCCCAGGCCCCATCTGGAAAGCCACACTCAGCTTCCTGCCTTCATGCATCCCTAAGCAGAGAGCACGTCATGTCAATGACAACTGCTAGACCACGGCTGAAGAAGCTGCCTCTTAATACTGGAATAAGTCCTGGGTCTTTCTAGCTGTTGCGAACCATTGCATGTTCCCTTCCTTAGGGTGTGGATGGAAGGGTCAGGGTGCGTGTGACTCTGGGTGATGTGCCCCCTGTCGAGTTCCCTTATGCTGATTGCGCTTGCTTCAGCCAGAGAATTAGAGACAGGAGCATAAGTAGGACGACAGTGAGAAGTTGTCATCAAACCTGGAGGGAACACCCTTTGCCCTCCGGGACCCTGATGACCACGAATGAAGGCACAAGACTACCCATTTCACTGACAAGTAAACTGAGGCTCGGAGTGATGCGTAAGCACGCAGCTGTACCACGCAGCTAGACGGAACAAGGGGGTCAGGTCCTCTGCTCTGGGAGGAAAGTTAAGTGGTGTAACTGAATTCCTCTGGCTGGCTGATAGGGCCAAACCACACCTCCCTGCACGATGTCCGTGGGACAACTTGTCGGGCTGTAAAGGCTGAAACCGGATTACTGGTGGGAAGCTGCAGTCTGGAGAAGTTTATGCTCAACAGATGCAGATAAAAGGGCCATAATCGCCATCAGATGGCCCAGATTCTTCCCTGGGGTTAAATGCCATCGTGCATGTCTTTTTGATACAATCTTAAGGAGTTGATAATGTGAACCCTAACATCTGGACAGGGCACTTTTCATCTCCTCTGCCAGCCACAGTCGTCTTGGGATGAAATGGGCCGCAGGGAAGGGCTTGCAGCTCACTCACCACTCCAAAGGTTCCCGAAAGATAAGCCCACACCCTGTGCAAAGTTATGACAGGAAGCTCCGCTGGCCCTGGAGATAACGTCTGCCCACGGCCAGAGGCTGACAGTTGTTTGGCAAAGGCGTGATGCCCACCACTTCACCTGTGACTTTGGACCCAAGAGTTGTAACAGATACACATGCTTGGGGCAGATAACAACGTTCCCGGGTGTCAGGGCCCGGCTGAGATTGCTTCAGGAGGGAATGGATGCTTGAACCCCCCGCTTGCTGTGAGTGACCGTCAGACACATCTCAAAGGAAGGGGGGCATGCTGACTAGGCCACTGGGGGTTTTGGTGTGGGGAGGTTCAACCCCTTTGGGCCTTAGAGCCAGACGTCTGGTGGTCTCAATACCCTGTGACCCCCCAAATAACTAGTCATGTGGCCACTCATCTCGTAAAACACCTCTTGTGCACTCGCAGGACAGCCTGGGGATGTCTGTCTTGTCCCTTGTGGGAAGGGGTTGCCGCTGGTCACCCCAGTTGGACACACTTTGGAGGTCTTACCCATTTCTGCTGGACTGTCCTGGTCGAAGTCAGCTCTGAGTTCGCTGCTCCAAGAATACTGAATTGCTAGGCATGCATGCATACACTCACACACACACAGCACTCATGCACGCACACACATGCAACTTGCTGTTTTCTCACACATACAGCATGCTGTTCCCACACACAGAGTATGCTGTTCCCACATACACAGAGAGAGCATGTTTCCACACACGCATGCACATGTGCACACATGGGACGTGCTGCTTACACATGTGTGCACATACATGTATGTGTCATGCTGTTTACGCAACATGCATGCACACACAGACATGCACACAACATGCAGTTTCCTCTTCCTGGGCCTTCACGCAGGCCGCACCCACTGCCTGGAAATCCACTTCTCTTCTCATCCTCCCTGCTCCTCCTTCCCTGTGAAGCACCTCTGCACTACTGACTTGCTGGGCTGGAAGCTGAGACTTCCCCATTCCCCTTCCTGCTTATCCTCTGCTCCTTCCCAGCCTCAGGCACCAACCCTAGTTACTTTCTCTTGATCTCCAGAGCAGCCGGAACCCCTCTCTGGATGTGGAGTTGAGTCTTCCCACTGCCAAGGAGGCCGGTCTTCCCACTGCCAAGGCTGCTGAGGGCATAGACTGCCTCCCTCCCACTGGACACTTGGCCACGAGATAGTCAGCAGGTGTCCACCTCACCCAACGCCATGAGGACGCCTGCAGCAGCTCTCCCCTGCATCTGCCCCTCGAGCATCTCCACATGCCTGAGTGACCTGGACCTAGTGACCTGGTGACGGCGCAGGGAACACGGCAGGGAGCAGAGCACCCTGGCCCTGTCCCAAGAGCTTCTGCACCATGGTCCACTCCGTCGGCATAGCCCGTCCATCCACGTGAGAGAGCTGTGCGAAGCCCAGGCCAGGCCAGGGTCTGGTCAGTGAGCCACTCACCCTGCAGGAGAGACAATAAAATGACAAGGAGAAGCTGAGGTGAGGCTTTTATTTTTCAATTCAGTTGAAGTTTCAGTGGTGAACTTGACCTGGTGTGAACACAGGTAGCTTATCTCTAGGGCAAACCAGAAGCGTCTATGTGGCCATGCGATGAATAAAAGAAAATGATCATTGCTTTAAGTTCATATGTCAAAGTTCATTGAAAAAAAAAACTGCATGATTCAGTCACAAAATTAAACTGGAACCTGTGCAAAAGCATCCCTGCTCAACAAGACTCCAGCACTCACACACAGACCCGTGCGAGGCCACGGCAGATTGGAGCCTCAGACACAAGGAGAATGTGTGTCTGAGAGACATGCTTCTGCATATTTCAGTGTCTTCTCCGGAACATGAAAGTAGCTGGAAAATACTAAAATTTTTAAAGCTAGATGCATGAAACATCCAGTATTGGCTTAGGTCTAAATATTTTATGAATTCCAAGATACAATTTATTATCATTTTATCTCAACATACATTAATTTCACATGCGTTTCAGATGGCCACTTGGCCATGAGAAGCTGTCAACGCTATGATCCCGCCCAGTGAAAACAGGCAAGAAGGAAGCAGTCCCCAGACACATCTCTGAGTTCGCCATCAGGGCAAGTCTACACATTTTCCCTGCACCTCGAGCACCTGACGGGCTCTGCATGAAACAGGTCTGCATCGAAAGACAGTGGAGCATTTTTGATTGAATGTTGGTTGTTTAAGTGTTGTATCAAAATACTATTTACTGTGATGACTGAAGGGTTGGGGGACATCTACTTAGATGTCGCACCCCAACTGAGTAGCTCACTCAGCCTAGCTCCTACCTTGCCAAGGAGACTGGAGCAGCCACTCGTGGGGTTTCGGAAAGCTTCCCTGATGAGCATGTGATGGGGAACTTGGGACCTGGGGGGGGGGGGCGAGGGAGTTGCTGCCACAGGTGAGCTCGGGGCTGGGGCAGAGCTCACTAAAGTGGGACACTAATAAAGGCAAAAGTAAGGAATCCTCAAACTTAGAGGTGCATGCTCAGGTGAAATAGACTCACTTCATCCTCACCACAAAGCTGTGATGCATGAGTTGTAGTTGCCATTTTAAAGATTAGAAAGTAGGAGACACAGGAAGCCACTTTTTCAAAGAACACTTAGTGACAGATGACAAAGAGATGGAGAGACAGACAAGAAGGGAGGGAGGGAGGAGGGAGGAAGGAAGGAGAGAGGAAAGGAGGGAGGGAGGGAGGGAGGAAGAAAGGAAGGGAAGGAAGGAAGGAAGGAAG